>JAGFMK010000339.1:0-33886 GCA_021030975.1 Lichenothelia convexa
TCTTCATCCCCCTCCTAACCTACGCCCTCCGCCCACAATCTTACGACTACGCCTCCATGCTCGCCATCCGCAAAGGCGACGACACCGACCTCGCCGCCGCCCACCATCTTGATCTCGAGCTCATCCCCGGCGAGCGCCGCCCCTCGGCCGACGAATATCTCACCGAACAACACAAACTGAGGAAGGCGTCGCGCATCGCGCGTGTGCTGACCGTGTTCATGACGCTGGCGCTGCTGGTGCTGTGGCCGATGCCGATGTATGGCACGGGGTATGTGTTTAGTAGGAAGTTCTTTACGGGCTGGGTTGTTGTGGGGATGTTGTGGCTTTTTTGCTCGGCGGGGTGTGTGGGGGTTTTTCCGCTTTGGGAGGGGAGAAGGACGGTGGCGCATACGGTGAGGAGTATTGTTAGGGATGTTGTGGGGAGGAGAGGGGCTGTGAGGAGGAGAGGGAGGGTGGCTGTGGTGGAGGGGAAGGAGGAGGCTGACGGGCAGGAGGAGAAGGTTGTGCTGCCGAAGAAGGAGTGAGTTACTCTTGGAGACGGTAGCAAATCCCTTTAGCCACGAGAATGAAAAATGAAATGCGAACTGTTTTACTGCTAGAGGTTTATAGTCTTCCAAACTGTAGACATCATCAAGAGCTATGAATTCTGCCCTGGATCTAGGTTCATGCAAACTCGTTTGGAGGATTAAGATAGCGTCCATCCCCTTGCTAGCTAAATTACATTGCCGTCACATCACGTTTAGATCGTGGTACGCAACTCCAAACCGCACAACGGGAACATTTGAACGACGCGAATGTTGCGGTTGATACCGGTATGCAAGTTATCTTGATACGACGCTTCAGAGCAAAGCAGAAACTGTGCGGTTTGGCTCCGTAGTAAACCTACGTCACCATGAAGGAGGCCTTGAACGCTACCTTCGCAACACCATCCTCTTCATGTCATCTCACACGTATACAGCCCTTGCTCCGTCGCTGGTGCGCCAGGGGTGGAAAGCAAAGAAGGGTTTTTTGGAGGTGTCCGACACAATCAAGATCGACGACGTTGAAGCAGTAACCGACCGGCACCCCTGTTTGCGGACATTATCGCAGGTGGAAGACCTGCTGGCAATGGTAAGCCTCCCTTTCGGTGAGAAAGCTTTTAAGGAGGTACTTAAAAATGTCTTCAGCTAGCACTGCATAGGGCAGCACGAGTAGTAGGATCTACTTTGGGGATTCCGGATCCGGAATTCTCATCTGGTTGCGCGTACATAACCGTGCATTTCGTCAATTGTAGGCTTTCCGCGTCGTTGTTGGTCTGTCTTGGAAAGGGCCGTTGAATTACAGGAGCTTTCACTTGGTATTGTCCGGATCCAGAGAAGTGGGGGTCCCCATACGATTTGGGCAGGTCTCCACGACGCACCATCTACGTCAAGAGGTCGGTCGTTTTGTTTTCGCCACATGGCACATAAGTCTGTCACTCTGAGGTGCTTCACAAGTCTTCTCCTCAATCTTTGCACTGGGCACATAAATGTCGTGCCAAACAACTCTTGTGGTCCGCAGATCTCTCGTAATGTTAGCGCCGTCAGGAGCAGTTCGCTCTTTACATGATTGATGTGATTTAGTCATAGTCTTCAAGGCATATTTAACGCAGACATATTTATGCATATGTGTATCATTTTACCACAACTCGAAGCTCAGTAAGCGGTATACACAGAAAGATGGGTATTGGAAGACGAGCCAATGTTGTGTTGTGTACGTAG
Source organism: Lichenothelia convexa (assembly GCA_021030975.1). Lineage (NCBI taxonomy): Eukaryota > Fungi > Ascomycota > Dothideomycetes > Lichenotheliales > Lichenotheliaceae > Lichenothelia > Lichenothelia convexa. The sequence continues at coordinate 1,740 of JAGFMK010000339.1, forward strand.
TGAGGCAGTGTTTTAACTCTAAGATGGTCTGCCCGATATGTCGCGGTTTCCCCTTGTCTGAATAGAACGTAGCACGCCGGCAGAGATGGTGGCCATGCAATGCCTGCTCATGTCCAGCTCATGGATCCGGTGTTTCCACTTCAAAGTGCATAGGAGGTTTGATAAAGCAGTACAGAGAGGTGGCAGAGTTGCAAAGAATTCGTACAATCCCAGTCAGGAGCTGACTATCTGGACAAACGGCACTCTGGTAACAGTCATTCACAAGTTCGTCGGACGGCATCGTCAGCCCATGACTGGTTCATCCCTGCTGGTGCTTCCGTAGGCCCGGCGAAGGCTGCAGAGAATATGGAGGAGGTTTAGGAGGCAAAGCTTTCCAAAAGGAACGGAAGCAATGCAACGGTGCGACCCTAGCCGTGGCTCTCCGGGATCCGGATAGGGCTTCTAAGGTGGCTTGTCGTAGCTCCCTTTCCGGACAGAGCTGATTCGAACTGTCAGGCATTGTTCGTCTGAGTCAGCCCGATGACGTCCGGAGAAGGATACTCCTGGCTTCTTGAGCGTACAAACAGTATCAGTGTGCTCAGCGACCGAGCCGGACGGCCTGGGATAGAGCTATGGTTATTCCTCAGGTAGTAACGACTTCACGAACCCTTCCTATAGGTCCGTGCGAGCTGTGTGCTTTCAATTGACGGGAAAGCAAAACTAAGAGCTGAAACTTGAACTCGGTTTCGACACTGAAAGCCGCCTAGCCCTGGGTTGAGGGCTGATGCTCAAGCTGTTCGCGAAGAGAACTTGGAACAACTGAGAACAGATGTAGTGGGTGCGAAAGACCTTTGAACTCCTGCTCACCCAGGTCCCGAACCTCGAAGTCGCGCGTGCTCAATGATTGATATTCGGGGACGGTGAAGAAGGCTATTCAATCCATCACCAGTCAGTCTTGTGGTCCAAACAAAGGCACTCCTTCTCCCGTCGCACGTACATTTAGCATCAACACCTTCCGCCGTCCTGCCCTTATCGAACGCCCTCTTACACTCAGCCAAAAAGTCCCCCGTAATCACAATCTGGCAACGCTCCGCAATCGTTATGGCTCTCGCAGCTCGATGCACCATCGGCCCGATATACTCCATCCGGCCCGTCACCGGATTCAGCTGGGAGATGGGCCTCCCCCAGTGCATACTTATCTGCACGGACAGCCCGCGAAAGCAAATCTTCTCTCTTTCGTCACGGACTTCGTTGGCGTGCGGGGATTGCAAGATTTCTAATGGCCAGTCTGCGTGGATGAGCTCGGACTGCAGGTCCAAGGACCAGGATAGGGCTGAGGGGGCTGTGGGGAATGCGATCATGAAACCGTCACCGATGATCTTCACTTCGTAGCCGCCGTGGGCGCGTATTGTGTTCCTAATGATGTCGTCGTGTATCCGCATTGATTGTCTCATCGCGTCTGGGAAGGTCTCCCACAAGGCAACGGATTCCTGGATGTCAGTGAAGACGATGGTAAGGTCTCCGGTAGGAGCTGCTGCCTCTTGTTCTCCGTCCACAATGGGGCAACTGTCCTTAATTGAAAGCGTACTATCATGGCTGGTACTCTCAAACTCCGAATAAAGTGAAGGCATTATTCCAGGCCGCTGGCACAGAAGAATACTGGTTACCAATATGTGGGTTCGTGCTTCCGAATATAAGCCCACGTGGTGCTGGCTGCGGGGTAAGTTTTGCAGGATCAGAAGCTCGTTACAGTAGGTAAGTGGCTTGAGCGAAGAGTACGTACTCGTATAAGCGTGCGCCAGCTTCTTACCAATACAAAACCTAGTACACTAGGCGTACATCTGTATCCTTGCAAGCTGTGAAAGAGATAAGGAACCGAGTGAAATCTAGCTTCTGGGGTGATTATAGGTAACTCCTACCTACCTAGGTAACTTTATCGGACTGTGATTCTCTGGTATACTTGCTTTCCTTGGAAGCCGTCAGATCTCGGCTCTCAGAGCAATCAAAATTCACCAAAATATGTCGCAATAGGGACCTCGAAGCCAGGCGCAAGGGGCTCGAGAGCAGCCTCGAGTTAAGCCCACGAGATGCATACCTGCTACGCTTATACGTACAGTAAGAAACGGTGGGTAGCCGCCCGCACTCACTAATTCGAGTTAACATTAGTAGGTACCAAACGGTATAAGTATTGAGTGAATGAAGAAATACAAGCAATCGTTTTAAAATTTCAACATCTAAACATCTAAATATCCAGATATCTAAACATCTAAACATCTAAACATCTAAACATCTAAACATCTAAACATCTAAACATCTAAACATCTAAACATCTAAACATCTAAACATCTAAACATCTAAACATCTAAACATCTAAACATCTAAACATCTAAACATCTAAACATCTAAACATCTAAACAGCTAAATATCTAAACATCCAATATTCACCAGCTCCATTTCGAAGACGGTACCAGGCAGTTGTGCGAGCGTCTGTTTTGCTCTCTTCCCTTATAGGCAAACAGAGCGCTCATCGGAACCTGCATACAAGGCCGGACCTTTTGGAGCCTTGCGACCCAATCGTAGGATGTCAACGAACTCATATGGCTTCCCGAATCCACTTGCGATATCCCCCCTTACCAGAAAGTTCCCGGCGCTAAACATGTCTTTGGGTTGTTGGTGATTAGCCACTGGTCACGGACTTAAGGCTAGGTTCAGCAGATTTCATTCTCCGAAACACAATGAACGCAGTCTACAGGATCGAGGGCCTTCGAACACACCCGGTCCATCCCATTCAGAGTACGGCTTTGGTGCATTCCGGGACACGATGAACTCTGGCGAGTGGGGATCTGATTTCACGACGCAGCCTAGTACGTCCACCTCGTCGTCCCCTAGTGGCAGGATGGATCTGGCCTCCAGCTATAGTCCGGATGAGGTCGAGGAAGGAGAGGATGAGGATGCAGATGAAGAGGAAGAAGAGAACACTCTAGTTCCCAATCTCAAAGGTGATGATGATGAGGAGACTTTGACTTCAAGGTTGCCGGTGCTGCCTCAGTTGAGCACATCAACAGCCTAGGTTCCTGTCGGCAAAAAGGCAGACTCCGTCATGGGGTTCCCCGAATAGAAGGTTGCGTAGGGATCGGCGCAAAGGAACCAGCAGTCTTCTTCATTGTCAAGATAATCGCTGTAGATACCTGATGCCGTGGCCCTGGTCGGACAATTCTTGGCATCATCTTCGTCTCCCTCTATACAACCTTTGCAGCCCACAACAACGACGACAGCGTTGCTTGCCTCCTTTTGTCCCTCAGGCGCCGATTTTTGAAGATCTAACCCAGCTTGATCCTTGCGTGAAGCTAAAACGTCTACACCTATGGATTAATGGTCAGTCGCTGATCCCAACCCTAAGGGTTATTGAAGACTCACTCTCTTTGCCGCCGTTAGGAGGTCCTTAATCGCTTGGAGGTCCAACTTTGGCGCAACCGAAGCACCCTTTCATCTTTTCCACTAAGTCATCGAAGGCAGCCTTATTGTCGATTGGAGTTTGTTCGAGCTTGGCATTATGACCGTCGCATGGATAGATACAGACGGTATCCGGGTTTGGTTGCAGGCATAGCACCGTTCGATACGCTCTCTGCGCGTATGACAGTCCGAATGACCGAGGTTGCTGCGCTGGCGAAACACGCAAGCGGGATTCTTATGCTCAGGGTCGAGTGTCGTTTTGCCCTTGGGCAAAAACACCCTTGCTCCTGTCCGTGATCCCTCTCTGCTTCTCGAGATTATACGTGCCAGCTTGGGAATGCAAGGGAGAATTGGATACTACCACGCATAAATTTCTGTCGTCAGGGGGGCTAATCTGTAAGCTCCCTGTTGCGTCCGCGCACAAGTTCTGTCCCTGAGGGGCGACTTTTCCATGCGGAAGAGAAATAATTGTAACATGCGTGTATTTGACATGAATAGAGATTTAATCAATGGAGCCTTCCTATCTTTCGAGCACGCTCAGGTCCGTAGTTTGTCCCTTGTTGTTAAGCAATCGTACTAAAAGGAAAGAGCGAGACACGTTCGCCGCCATAGAGGACGCGACTGAGATCGAGGGGAGAGCCTTGCAGTTTTGCTTGCAACTAAAGCAATTTATTGATTATTCTGATACGCATGAAAGATGCGGTATGAAAATAATGGCAAAGCAAAAGAATGACTAAAAGGAGTGGGTATCGCTAGCTCGCTTGCAATCGCTCCAAATGACAGTCCAGGTTTTCTCGACCATGGCCGACGGCCAGTCAACGAGGAGAAAACGCCTTTCTCCGGGAGATGATATATTCCAGTTCCCATTCGCATCATTATCTGCAAACTCCGCCCTCATGACCGTAAAGCCAGTAGCAGTAACATCACTACCCGATCAGCGCCGTGATAGGCACTTCGAACCGGCCACTCCTCTGGTAGACGCCAGTCCTGGTCGTCTGGTTCCGGAACTTGGGCGGGCTGTTGCCGAAAGCTGTGGTGTGATCATATGGTGGCGGGCCAAGACTATATTCCCGCGTTAGCCCTTGATAACCAAGCTTGTATAACCAGCATCTCTCAGCACGATGACAACTTACCCGGGGTCATAGTACGTCCTCGTCAAGTACAACCCATCCCCCTTCAAGCTGTACCCAACAGTGTTGTTGTTGCAGCGGTGGTACGAATCCGTGTCTATGATGGGCGCCCCCGCCGCTGTGGATCTCTCGCAGTGGGTTGTGATTTCGATCCCGGCGTTGGTGTCTTGGAAGTCGAAGGATATGCGTGAGGCGGCGTTATTGCTGGCCGCGGCGTTGAAGACGACGAGGTTGGTTACGATCCAGGGATTATTTTCAACAGGGCGGGCTTGGGATGTGGCTTGGGGTGCGGGAGCGGGGAGGGCGGAGCTGAGGGTGGTGAGGGCGAGGAGACTGAGGAGGGCGGGGAGCTGCATAGTGGTGGTGAAGAAAGTGGAGTGTGAGGCGGCGGTGTGGTGGATGATGTATTGAAGTGATTGCCTTTTATGAGTTTGTATTCTCAAGTCCCGGTGTGTGAAGAACTGTAGTAGTTCTGGACTGTTGAATGTTTCGAGAGGCTGATGAGGTAGGCAAGAATAGAGGCACGAATGCTCAGGTTATATACTTGAGCCGTGCCTCTCTCCTCTCGTCCCAACATGCCAAGCATGGCCAGCATGTCCATGTTCTCGTGCTGCGGCGTTTCCGCATACGTTGGTTTTCCAGCGCCGTCATACGGGCGTTGTAGAAGTGGGGTAGTTCTAAATCGGTAAATCCTTCGATGTTGCAATTAATGTACTAAGTTGAGTACGTTAGGGCTTCGCCAAGCGTTGCCTAGAATAGAGACATAATCCCACGGGCATGCTCCAATGATGGCAGCTGTGTAAGCCTAAAGTATTGGCACGTACAAGATGTCGCAAGAGTATAGGGGGTAAATCCGTACTGCTTGCGAAATTTAGGCAGGTTATCGGTTGTCTCGTCCCTATACGGACAATTCTACCAAATAATGCCTAGGTAGCAACACATGCAACTCCCATACCTACTGTAGCACTTCGTACAAAGGCCAATAGTGCGTCAATGTTCCTCCAAAAATAGCATCCTGGTCAACATGGTTAGCGGCGTCGGACGCAACAGACCCGATCAAAAGTGACAGCTGCACCCTTCCGGGCCCGAATAATACTACGGTGACCCCTCGTATCTCGTGTCTGCATGTACCCATGACGAGGCGAAGTGCATGCAGACGCATGGCCTCCTGCAAGGCATTTGCAGCCTCGTCGTCGGGAGCATGGGGGGCCTTTTCAAGGCTGCAACAGCTTACTCGTGTTCACCGTAACGACGCACCGCGGGTTAGCAGCTCCAGATGACCCATAACTGCTACCTGAAATGGTAATCAATGGTAGTAAGCAGTCGCTCAGGTCGCCGTAAAAGTTTGGGAGTACCTAGTCTGTATACACTCCCTCAATCGGTTTGGCGGGAAATTTTCCTAGGACAGTTACTCTCAAAACGGGTCAGGAAGATGGCGGACTAAGATGCTGACTGTATTCGTAACACATTTTGGTAGGATCGTGGCTCTATTCTGCCGGTGCGATAGTCGAGCCGACAAGCAATATGCTCTCTTACATTGTCACTTCTCCCCGAAAAAGCCATCTGTACATCATGAAGCTTCTTTCCCAAAGTTCCGTGCCGTAAAAGCTAATCCCTATACCTCAATCCCCTTCACACTATGTCATCGGCCCCAATCCCCGCCGTAGTCGCCCACGCCCCCTCCTCCGCCGGCAAGCCAAACTGGGCGTACTCCCGCCTCCACCTCACCCGCCAGACCCTCCAACCCCACGAACTCCGCATCCGCATGGTAGCCACCGGCATCTGCCACACCGACATCTTCATCTCCTCCCTCCCCTCAGGTCCCCCCATAAATCTCAGCTACCCCAAGATCCTCGGTCACGAAGGCGCAGGGTACGTCGAAGCCGTGGGCTCAGCCGTCACAGTCGCCCGCATCGGCGACCCCGTCCTGCTGTCGTACGATTACTGCGGGGAATGTGAGATGTGTGGCCGCGGGCAGGAGATGTACTGCATGGACTTTAATGCGAGGAATATTGGTGGCGAAGGAGGCGTGTTCTGCACGGAAGATGGGGACGATGCGAGCGGCTTGTTCTTTGGGCAGTCGAGTTTCGCGTCTGTGAGCGTTGTGCGGGAGCGCAGCGTTGTCAATGTTGCGGGGTTGCTGAGAAAGGATGAGGAGTTGCAGCTCCTTGCGCCGCTGGGTTGCGGTCTCATGACCGGTGCCGGTGCAGTGTTGAACTCTGCAAAGGCGTCTCCCCACGACGTAGTCCTTGTAACCGGCGTTGGCGCGGTTGGCCTCGGCGCTGTCATGGCTGCCAAAATCGTTGGCTGTGAAGCCATCATCGCGGTGGATCGTGTTGCTAGCCGGCTGGACATCGCCCGGGAGCTCGGAGCGACGCATGTGCTTGACACAAGTATCTCTGGCAATGACTTTGCTGCGAAAGTCGAGAAACTCGTCGATGGGCGCCGCGTCAGCTACGCGATCGAGACCACGGGCGTGCCGGCTGTCATAAGCGCCGCCCTCATGAGTCTGGGGAGGCGGGGGAGATTGTTCCAGATTGGGCTGTCGTCGCTTGATGCGAGCATCACGTTGCAGATGGGGGACTTCTTGTTCAATTCGAAAGCCGTTGAGGCGTGTATTCTAGGTGATTCGAGGGCAAGGGAGCTTCTGCCAAAGTTGATCGGGTGGTGGCGTGAGGGGAAGTTTCCTGTGGAGAAGCTTGTGAAGTACTTCCCGGCGGAGGATGCCATGAAGGCGCTGCAGGGGATGGAGGATGGGACAGTGGTGAAGCCTGTTCTCATTTGGTAGCGTAAGAGGACGCCAAGTGCGTTGCCACTATTGGACCCCTTTTGGATGAGGGACACATATCAAGTCTTGCAGTTTCTGTGGACTGGTACAGTCGTGTTTATGGATAAGAGGTCAGACATACATACATTCTGATACTGTTTATAGCGGCCCAATTATATTCCTGTCTGAACTGGACCTACACATCGAGGTATATCGTTCGAGACACTCCCGTGCGGAATAAAAGCCGCAATGCCATACTTTACGTCCGTTCCATGAAGAGTACTTCAGCCCTTGGAACACCCTCAACAGTGCAGAATGTGGTTCGTACTTTACATGTAGCCATGCGCACCCAGCCACTCCGCAACCAGCTCCTCATCTCGTTCCTTGTACTTCGCATTCGCGCGAACGGTATCACTGACAACTCCTAGTGAACGGTCATAACCCCTGTTGTCTTTGTCCTTGAAGAATTCCGCGATATCACTCTCTGTCTCGAAGCTGGCGAACTTGTTCAAACTGAGACGCAGGAACCGGTCTAGAACCACGGAGTTTCCGGACAGCTTGGCGTGAACGGTTGACCAGTTTGTCTGTGGTAACATATCAATGTTTAGGAAATATGAAAACGGAAAAATGAGGGGTCACCTTGATGTAATCCCACAGAGTATATCTCGTCTTTGCATTTGCAGCGAGTGAAGCAGCACCGCTGTGCAGATCCTGCACAGCTACCTTTTCGAACAGGAAATCTAGATAATCCTTTGCCAGCTCCGGAGTCTGGACCCGTCCCATTGCTTGCAGAGCAATTTCCTTTCCGTCGACTGATGTCGTAGACAGGTATTCTCGTTTGACTGCCTCGTAAGATGGAGAACCACCGGCGGTAATGGCTATGCGGAAGATGGCGCTGCGAAGATTTGGGTGGATTGCGTTCTTGTCCCTACCGGAGACATAACGGTCGAACTTCTGTTGAGCCTCGTCGGTGATGCTGCCAGGTTGTTAGTCCGATCCGATAGTCACTCACACATCGTTGACCGAGCTTACCCCTGGTGGCCAGCAAGACCAGCCGTGGCGATCAGCAGCGAGCGTGATTGCGTTGTCAAAAAGTCCTCCTCGGGCTTGAAGTCCCAGCCGAGGTTTTCAGCTGCTGTCCGCACCAGCCGAAGCGTAAAGCGCTTCAGGCCGGCAGAGACCTTTTCATTCTGAGCAAAGATAGATCGCAAATTGGCGAGAGATGAGACAATTTGGGACCAGACCCTATAATCTCATCAGCATATTTGTCACATCGTCAACGAATTCACTCACAGATAGTTGTCTTCATCCCGAAACCCTTCAACGAAAGCAAGCAGTCCAGCCGTAGTTCCTTCGCCTGACCCCGCAAGAGCGGCAGCGTCGCCGATTAATCCAATCTTGTCCTCTACACTTAGTTTGTGCCTTTCTTGACCTAGCTGTGCCAACCGATTGGGAGGATAATTAGTCCGGTAGAAACCCGTCTGTTCTTTGTTCATTTTATAGAAGGTCTCATCGATGTTTCGGATAGTGTCCTCCTTAGAAGTCAGGGCAGGCACTTCCACAGCTGAGGCTTGTGGGCCCGCAACGATTCCCAAAGGTATCCACCACAGGGTTCGGTCTTCCTCAGGCTTCGCATCTCCAGTGATCAGGAAGCGACTTTGACGAAGTCCGATTTGTCCAGGCTCCTCGGCCACCGTGACGACAGGGAAGCCAATCTTGCGGATCCAGGTATCCATGAAGCTGTTGACATCTTGGCCCGAAGCTTTGCTCAGCGCAGACCAGAGATCATTCGTTGTAGCGTTCTTGTACGCGTGTCCTTTCAAGTAATCCGACACACCCTGCAGGAAAGTCTTAACTGACAAGTGAGCGCTCAGCATACGTATGACTGAGGAGCCCTTCAGGTAGCTGATATGGTCGAAAATTTGGTCGATATCCAATGCGTCTTTCACAGGGACTTCAATCGGATGTGACTTGCGGAGTGAGTCGAGCTGCATGGCTGTTTGAACAGATTCGGTCTGCAAATACAAAGTGACCGGTTAGTGGTGGCAAGAACAGCTGGGAACCTCTTGAATGCTACGTACCACAAACTGGCCCCAAACGTTCCACTCTAGAAGTTATCAGCTAAATTCGCAGGAGCAGCTCAATAAGCTTACCAGGGTACAAATGGTCTACGGCAAGCCAACCGACCCAGGTAGCGAATCCTTCGTTCAACCACAGCTCGGACCACCAGTCCATTGTAACAAGATTGCCGAACCACTGATGCGCCAGTTCATGAGCCACGACGTAGGCAACTCTATTCTTGTATTTCACATCGGATTTCTCCTCGTCGAACAGGACCGCTGTTGTTCGGTAGGTAATGAGACCCCAGTTCTCCATCGCTCCGTGTGACTAGCAAACTCGGTCAGCGAATGTACCTGATACCTTTGTCAGGGGTGACATATTATTGGCTACGAGATTCGCCGGCGGTCAGACAATGTATGCTTAAGGTCGATGTACGTGAAAGGATGACTTACGAATTCATGGACTGCAAGCAAGTCGACCTTTGGTAGAGGATAGTCTATTTGGAAGATCTGGCAAAGGACTCAGTAATGGCCAGTTGCTGTTATACGGAGGGCGAGGTTACCTCCGAAAAGTAGTCAACGATTTGATGTGCATTCTGCAAAGCAAATTTGCCCTGCTCCTTGAGACCCTTAGTGGTGTAGACTCGGACAGGGAGATTGCGTCCATTATATTTTCGCTTCGTAAAGTCCTCGACATACTCAAAGTCTCCCACAGCCCATGCAAGTAGATAGGTGCTCATGACTGGCGTCCTTTCGAATGCTACAATTTTGAAGCCATCTTTGCTCGCCTTCTTTATAGTTTTCTCCGGCATGTTACTTAAAGCTACTTGGTCATCCGGGATCTCGATCTCAAAGTCAAAGGTTGCTTTAAGATTGGGCTCATCAAAACAAGGAAACGCCCTTCTTGCATCGCACGATTCGAACTGAGTGCTATACATGTAGTGATAGTCGTCATCGTTCGGTACTGACTTGGCGGGTGTGGTAGTAGGTTTGTACTTCGAACGGTAGAAACCTGCCATCACATTGTTGATGTTGCCACTAAATTTGACAACGAGAGCAGCTGTTGAAGACGTTGGAAGTTCACTGTCAAAAGATAAAGTGGACCTTTGCGTCTTCTCATCGCAGGTTATCTTTGAGGCTTTTATAGCCTGCTGCGATTGTGTATGCTCGGTAAAGATTTCAGCACTCTCGATCTCAAGCTGATATGCATTGAGTACGATGTCCTTTGTGCTCTTGCGAATATCCGCATCAATCTTGACCGTTCCTCGGTAGCTCCAAGGTGAGCCTAGATCGAGATCATACAGAGAGATTGCATAATTGCAGGGCTTGACTGCGTCAGGCAGCACGTCCCTGTCCGCTTCCATTGAGAAACAAGAACTGTAAGACCTTCTGCCAAACTCTGAACTTGTGATAGTTTCGAGCCTTCTGGGAGTTTCAAAAATGGCCACTCGGAAACTATTGCTAATCACCGCGGCAGTCCACACTGTGCGTGACTTAGAGGGGTGAATCGTCACTCGCAAAAAGCCTCCGCAAGCAAACCTAAGCACCTCGGGAGCAGCCGCATATGTCTCCGAACGTCGCACTTGCTAAGCTTGGCGCGACTATGGAAAAACTCGGTGGGAGTTCACAGGGCAGCTACAGAGCCACGACGCCACTAAACTCTGTAGATTGTATCCCCACTGAGCTTTTCGCGTATGCTGAGCATATGCTCTAGGTATCTGGGTATTCGGGCGTATACTAAGCATATGTGAGGTATTGTGGTACTCAACTCTAGCCCTCCGCTTCGCTTCGTGCTTTTCTTAGCATAACATACTTCTCACCAACCCCAACCTACTAACCCTGATCCTAACCTGGGCATTATACCGAGCATATGCCCGAGGGCGTGCACGTGCATACACTCAGCATGTACGAAGCGCATGCCTTACCTCGCAACCTTAACCACCTAACCAACCTGTGGGTACCTAAGGTATGCTGAGCAGATGCTAGAGCACAAGCTGACTAGTCCGCCGAAGTTTGCTCGACAAACCGCTGATGTCATCTACCTTAGTCCGCCGATCTTTGCGGTAGTCCCGTCGAGGTTGGGCCCCACACCAAATCCTTTGTTGAATTAGTGTCCAGTCGGACCATTTTACAAACGGTATTCCATCATAAGGTAGCAGGCGCTAACGAGCCAAAAGAGGCACCCGAGCAAGACTGAAACGTGGGCCGGATGCAGGGGAAGGACCCAGGCACCGTCATCCCGTACCATTGGCTAACGAAGGGGACAACCGTCCCCGTCCGCATCAGCCATCCAATATCTGACCACCACCTCGACCTATCTAGGTATCTATGAGGTATTGGCGTAAACAGGCAAGCTCCGCTGTAATATGTACAAAGATTTCGGGCGTCAGTTGCACTGCCCCGCCCAATGTTATTGAGGCAGAACTACCAATAATAAGCTCTGCCGTCCAGCCGTTACCCGCCCTTTACACCACCCACTCGATAACTCTCAGGAACAGCAGTTGTACTTTAAAGATCACCATTCCTTTCCATTTCCTGTCTGGATAGGATGCGTACATATTTCCCTTTCAGAGATTGATCGTGTCAAGATTCCACCTTTAACGATGTTTAACTATCAAGAGATCACTATCGCCGAGGTTGCCGGCATGATTGCCGCTGCTACGTCTTTCGGTTCCTCTCACCTCCTTGATGGCCCGCTTGGGTTGGTGCGCATAATATAAGCTAATGCTTGCGTAGTCCAATTTATGGTTCTATTGCTACTGCCTCTCATTCTTGTTGGGTTATTAAAGCCCGAAGACTCAGCAGTCTCATGGTATGGTATTTTGTTTTGTACCTCGTCACTAAGCCGCCCACGTAAACGATATCAAGTAATATATTGCAAGGCATTAACAAGTCTCCTCAATCTAAAGAAGAAAGGCCTAATATTTCAATATATATGTCACCACATTTTTACCCACCAGCACCATTCTTTTCATAATTATGGAGTCTCCTCCATAAAGAAAGTTTGATATGCAGAAAGATATGCAGGAACTTTACGGGTGCGTAGCGGGAGTGTAGGCTAATAAGAAACTAGGTCCGTCGTCGCTCGCGTTATCCACTCGTCGCACTGGCCAACCATCTTACGGACAGACTCTGCTGCCACCAGTGGCGTACGAAGGAGCGCAGTGGTCATATCATGGTCGATTACAGCAACGATTGGCTTGATTTATCTTGCTGCTGTAGTGACACCGTTAGGACTGTACGAGGTTGTGTCGCCTAGCACAAGGACGACGCCGATATCGTTCCATTATGCAAAGGATACGTCTCCGATCGGCTTCGGTACGCTTCCACGTCCTAGCATGGGATTCAGCCGGATTTGTGGTTCCATTTCGCCTATTGCATGTCCCGGCTCAGAAAACGTAGTGTCAGTCAACAAGACCAATGCGACTACATCCGACATAGAGACACCGTACAACATCAGTAGCAAACTCCCCCACACGCTCGTGGATTTCTTCAGCGGTGGCCTTGCGCAATTTGCTCCTACAGTCTCCTCCATCTTTGATATTCAATGGAGGACTTACACGACAACTCAGGACGAACATCAAATAATAGATAACGGCTCAACTTATCTTACCGGCGGCTATCGGCAGCTAGATAGCGTCGCGTTAGACGAAGGTATTCAAATAGCCGAGGGTCTGGTGATTGACACTCGTCTCGGCGGTATAGGCTTTCGAAACCACACGATTCCGGGCGGGTTGAGATATGGCGGCGTGTGGTCCGAAGATCTGTTGTTTATACAACCCCAGACTGAGTGTGTTGACACGAATCTAACGTTAGAGTTCGCGATTCCTGCATTCCCGAATGTCATCGTGGCAAACTTCGTCCTAACCGACCACGGAGGCTTCGCCAACCTCAATCTCGAATACCCTGAATCAGATTACAATGACTCGCAGGATAATCCAGAGCTCTATCGGAGGGCATATCAGGGAGCTTGGATGAACAACTTCTTGGCTATGCTTTACCTCAACGTCACCAACCCAGGGCCCCATCCGTCAGGGATGCCGGCGTTCTCATACATGACTTCCTCCCTCGGCAAAGGATATGCGCTGGTGCCGGAACTGTCGCAGTGGAGCAACCATTATAGTCGTGCAGCTACAACCTTGTCGCAACCGCAGCAATCCTGCCAATATAATTCCCTCAGGATAACGACCGACTATGGAGAATATCTTAACGTCCCGAGTACTGCTTCTGATAGCACACTGTCTCAATCCACCGGCCAGTACGAGCCCACACTTCCCATGAATCCCTGGGGTATAACAAGGGATAATTTTACCAAGATACGTAAGTAGACACCGAAGCGGGCATAGGGATTGAATTCTGCACGTTGTACTAATAAGCAACAGACTTACTGTGCGGCGGCGCTACCGGCCAAAACTCTGCGAATATTAACAATATCGGCGGCAGATGCGGTCTTGTGTACGGCATACCTAGACGTCAAGACGGCGACTTGTCTACAGACTTTGAAGAAGGAACCAATTGGACCGTCCCTTTGTATAGTTGCGCATCCTCGACGCAGGCACTGCTAAAAACGGTCACGTTTCTCTACAATGGTACGGGTACGGGCAAAACAATTACCGATTTATCTGTGATCGATATTCAGGACCACTCAAATGCGACACCTTCCGAATGGCCTCTCTGGGCTGTCGAAAACACGGGAATGACTCTGTCAGAAGGCAATCCGCTCTGGGGAATTGTCTCTACCAACCAGCGTGATATGCTTAACATGGCTTACATGCAGAAGCCAGCACTCTGGCTACCTGGCTTCTCGGAGTTCACCTCGCCCGTGAATTATAAGGAAAATCTACCAGGTGCCGACTTTCCTATCGCCGCTTTGTCTGTGGTGTACAATGCTAGTTCCTGGGCTCAACCGCCAACCTATACTCCCGACTATTCTGGTGCCTCCGACGTTGCGCTGTACACCAAGTGGCAGGCGCTTACTCAATCGGCAAGCACCACCGCACAGATTCTCAATCTTATTTGGACCGATATTGCCGCAAACGCTGTCGTCGGAACAAGGAGCTGGCTTTCGTCTTCACCATTACCTGACCTTGCTAAGCGAGATTTAAGTACATCTGGTGCCGGCAGCGTACAGGTGCCGACTTTGGTATATGAACGGCGCATCATGTATCATCTCGTCTATGGCATCCCCGCCATCACGGCTCTTGTGCTCACAATCTCTGTCGCGGCTTTCGCCCTTGTCCTTTTCTTCAAGGGGCGGGCTACATCATCCAACATGCGGAAATACCTCAACTGGACCTCCACGGGCCGCATGCTCACCGCTAGATTGCAAGCTGAACTGCCCATCCCAGAACAGTCGACGAAGAAATGGGTCAAGTCCGTCGGTCGTTGGGAAGTTGACCTTGGCAATCTCTCACTGTTGCGGGCGGACAGTGATTTGGCGGAGACATTAAACGGAGAGAATGAAGAAACGAGTTTGTTCGGACCATACCCCCAGAAGGAGGGGAAAGCCATCAGCGTCGCGGAGACACACGCTTCGGGATCGTCGCTGACGCCGAAGGAATCGATACTGTCCCTACGGAGCGCCGCTCCTAGTTACCATTCATAGAACATAAGGAACCGCGCGTCTCTCTTATGCAGATGGCTTACTTAGCGTTGCTTCTTGAGCAGTCAAGACAGATTAGAACATGCAGCCGCGTAGTACGACTCAGTTGGGACGGAGATCCTTACACAATAACGTTGTACAAAGCTCACGTACCATAGCTCTCTCTTGCCTTTTGCTTAAAGCCGTTGACGTTTCCGCCGTCATGATACTCGAGATTGACGCCGTAGGCATGTCATGGGCTGAACTTGAGACCCCGCTCGGCGCCGTGCCAGCGTATAATCGGTCATCACTCAACCGCCCGGCAACGCTACAACACGCTGGAGATACTCTACGCAAGTCAGGAACAAGTATTTGAAGCTCGGCAATCACCCGTAAAAGTAGATAATCGAAAAGAAAGCAACTCGAGAAAGCTTTGTCAAAAGCCCATGAGCTAGGCCCGACTTGGGCCCGAAGGCTGGTGCTGTTGGCCTTGACACTTTTGAACGTTTCGGGTGTGTATATCACTAGCTCTTCTAACTTTAGTGTCTTTTTCCTCTTCTTTGGTGCTGAACCGTCAAAGCCCCGTTGCTGCTTGACATCGTCGCTCAGGGCGCGTCAATCACATGCTCTCACTTGATCACGAAGGCACGGGGAAGCTCGTGCGTAAGAAACCCTCTTGCCCGGGACCGCACTACAACTACATGATTTACGTTATTCTAGCCTCTGAATCCAACTAACAGCTCAAATCGCCGGTATCTCTCGCTTTTTCAGAATATCCCAGACGTAGGACACATACTTCTCAACGCTGGGGTTGCCAATGATACCTCCACCCATGGCGTTCATCACATAGGTAAACGTCACCTTGCGATGTACATCCAAGACTTCGATGCTGCCGCCCCATCCACCCCAGAAGGCCATCTTCTCCTGCGGTAAGAAAGGAACACTCTGCGCGGTACCCCCGCCCCCAATACCATAGCCGATGCCAAAGCGCAAGGGAATACCGATGACGAGGTCCCGGCCGTCCGACTGTTCGCGGAAGATTAGCTCGATGGTTTCAGGTGACAAGATTTTGTGCCCATCAACGACGCCGCCGTTCGGAATTGCGGAGAGAATGCGGGCTAGGCCACGGGCGTTGCTGTGGCCGTTGGCAGCGGCGATTTCGGAGTTGCGCCAAAACGCCTTATGGGCAACTGTGGCGTCCATGGGCGGGTTGTTGAGAGTCTTAACGGTCGGGCTGTCCTGTGGAAGCTTGGAGAAGTCCATGGGCATTGGCGGTGGAGGCTTGAGATTAGAGATGCGAGGCCAGTCTTTCTCCAGAGCGCCTATCTGGAAATCTGCACCTAAGGGTCTAGCGAGCTCATCGGCAACGAACTGCTTGATGGGCGTGCCGGTGACCCGGAGGACCAATTCGCCTAGTAAGTGGCCCATGTTGATGGAGTGGTAACCGCTGGCGGTACCAGGCTCCCACCACGGTGCCTGCTTCGCCAGACGAGCGGTTGCTGTTGGGACGTCGCACACCTCTTCTGCTGTGATTGGTCCTTCCCAGCCAGATACGCCGGAGGTATGGCTCAGAAAATGCCGAACGAGCACTTTCTCTTTGCCATTCTCTGCAAACTCGGGCCAGTACTTGCTCACAGGATCGTCAACGTTCAACAGTCCACGGTCATGGAGCACCAGAACCGCCAATGCGGCGACGGTTTTTGTAGAAGACCAGATGTTTGTGATGGTATTCTCAGTCCAAGGCTTTGTGCGTTCTTCGTCAATGTACCCACCCCAGATGTCAGCTACATTCTTGCCGTCGATGTTGATCACGATGGAGGCGCCGAGTTCTTCACCTGAATTGATCTGCTCTTCTAGTAGGGTCTTGAGGTCTTCGAAAGGTGCGTTGGCGTAACCTTGAGCTTTTGCCATGATTCTTCTCTGGTTCATGAAACTGCACTCCTCTTTGTCTTTGACGCAGGGTCTTTAACTGTCTGCAAATTGACTTTCCTGCTGAAGAGACTGGGAGGCTTCTTGATCTTATACTTCGTGACAGGGGTATCAATGGTTCAAAGGCAGGCCGCACAACCCACCAAGATTCTGCCGTTGCCTTTGAATAATTATGAACCCTGATACGAACTATAAATACCGCTATTGTTGAGGGGGCGACCGCAGCAGGATTAATACGCAAAACACTCTGGAGAAGCTGCGAGAGGACGTCAGAGAATTGTGATAGGAACGTGACCTCAAATGCCTGTTGCTGATTGCTCCCTCAATGCGCTCTCGGGCACTAAACAATTTGCTCTCAGAACAGATACCAGACGTTGCTGAGATACATGCTTCACTTATTAGTCCACAGATATAAGGACACTCCTAGCTCGATAAACTTCGATCGACAATTGATGACCAAGACAGTTTCTAAAATTACCCACCACCTGCACAGCTACTAGGTCCTACCTCGGTAGGTATTTTCGGTCACTGCCCTTGTTCCCTTCTTACCCCGCACACTTCCTCGTTAAGTACCAGCCAGCACGGCTCGAAGCATTCTTAGCGCTCCAATTCCAGCGTTGCGGCTGCCGCCAGAATAAGCTGGGCCGGAGACGGAGTTGCTCGCCGCCCATTTGTAACATAGTACCTCTACTTCGATGCCGGGGGGGTTATATGTTGTAAGGCCGCGTACGGCCCACCAGATTTTGGCGGCTTTACAACATATAACCCCCCCGGCATCGAAGTATGAAGTACGGGGCGAAAGAGATAAGACTGGGTCCCAAAACCTGGAGCCCTTTTCTTATCAGCCTCAGCCTGACTTCTACCCGTAAGACCGTTCGTATAAACTCGAAACCACAGCATTGCAGCGCAATTGTGCTACGCTCTGTAATAGCAAACTTTCGACAACTGTATCATGACAATGCTAGTCTACTAAAGGTCTGATGCCTTCGAAATGCGTCTGATAAATGTCGAGAACCTGCAACTGGAGGAGTTTTGGGAGGAGGAGAAATTGAAGTATGCCATACTATCACATAGGTGGGAAGATGGTGAGGTCAGCTTCCAAGATATGCACTCACCAGCAGGACGAAGCAAGAAAGGATTTGCGAAGATTCAACGAGCTTGCCAACAGGCAGCTGTGAATGGCTACAAGTATGTATGGGTCGATACTTGCTGTATTGACAAGACCAGCAGCGCCGAGCTCTCAGAGGCGATCAACTCGATGTACCGGTGGTACCAGCATTCGGCAGTCTGCTATGCTTACCTCTACGATGTCCGAAGTGAGTCAATGGATTACGACGCTCCAGGCTCTTTCGGTGCCAGCGCTTGGTTCAAGCGAGGGTGGACATTACAGGAGCTTCTTGCTCCCAAAGACGTTGACTTCTTTGATCAAGACTGGAGCTTCTTAGGCACAAAGCAGACGTTGAGCGCTACTATTTGTCAAGTGACTGGTATTGACGACGAGATCCTTGGCGGAGAAAGTATCTTCAACCGCTCCATCGCGCAGAGGATGTCGTGGGCCGCCAATAGGGTAACCACACGCACCGAGGACACAGCATACTGCCTGCTGGGAATATTCAATGTCAACATGCCGATGCTCTACGGCGAAGGTACTCGAGCATTTCTCAGACTACAAACAGAGATTATCCTACAGAGTGATGACCACACGATTTTTGCATGGCCAAAAGAAAGCGAAGACCAACCGGGCCTTCTTGCACAGAGTCCTGCAGCCTTCAAGAATTGTGGCCATGTAACGTCGGTAGGGTCCCGGAAAGGCCGATCAGCATACTCGATGACCAACAGGGGTCTATCCATCAAGCTGTATGCAACCCCTTTCACTACTGATACGTATCTCGTGGGTCTTCACTGTGTGGACCACCGTCTACACACTTCTGATGCTCCCATTCAGCAGTACCGTATGGGAATGTTTCTGAGGCGCTTGGATGAGGATGACCAGTACATCAGAGTGAATTACGGGGGTGAGACATTCATCCAGGTGGAAAGCTCAAAATGGGAGAACACAACCGCCCAAGTCAGCCGTCCTTCGTCTCGAAGCCGTCTGATCGAGATCAACGTCCGGCAGGAGCTCATGCCTGGTAGTTCCGAAACCTTGGGCTACCCGATAAATGGTTTCCGTCTTTGTCCAGAGCTTCTTGAGAAAGGCAAGAAGGGAGAAGATCTATTCCAGGTTAGTGCTGCAAGCTGGAATGCACAACAGAGGATCATGGCAATGCCTCCAGGACATTTCGGCACAGTGGGTCATATCGACATCTCGGCACAAAGCAGGAAAATAAAAGTCATCAAACTGGGCTTCGACTTCGAGTTCAATCCAGTGTGCTTCGTTGCTGAGTCTGGCGGGCTGAGTGAGAAGACTCATATTACCGACAGGAACGGCTATCTTAACTACGGACTCGACATGCAAAAGGCGCAGTGGACTGCCGAAGAGGCAGCACAATTCCCGGGCATTCACCAACGCTCTTGCTTCGAAACAGACACCCTTGGTTGGAGCACCGTCCAAGGGGACAGAGCCATGGAGTTCAGGCAGCATAGCGGTTTGTGGGCTTTGAAAGGTGACAGAGTCAATGGCCTCTCTTTGAAACTTGATCCCAGCGACACTACTGTGGAAATCAAACGTGGAGAGTTTGAGGCTCGAATGGTCTGGGACGTCTTCATTGGTAATATGCGCAACAATATGTTTCGTAGTATGCAGGCTGGGTTGAGGAAGGACAAAAGCTCCAAAGATACGATTAAGCAAGACAATATACTTCATAGTCTGCAGGCTGGGTTAAAGAAGGACAAAAGCTCGGAAGATACGACTAAGCAAGAGAATATATTTCGTAGTCTGCAGGCTGGGTTGAAGAAGGACAAGAACTCAGAAGATACGACTAAGCAAGACAATATATTTCGTAGTATGCATGCTGGGTTGAAGAGGGACAAGAGCTCGCAAGATACGACTGAGCAAGGGGAGAATGGTAGCCGGAAACTTTCTTTCAATCTGTTCAAATAGAGTGACTACTGATTGGTTTGAGACACCAACTCGGTTATGGATAGTTACTAAATTGTCGTTTCGTTGACCATGAAATGGGGCAGAGACGGGACGCGAACATCCTCCTACCTTCGCACTGTACCCGTCACGGGGGAAGCCCTTTCTGACACTGAGGTTGTATATTGCCTAGCGACACAACATAACTGCACATCTCACAGTATGAGGTGACAATAAACTCCCGTAACTGAATATACCGCGCCGAGACGGGTGGACCCGCGAGTTGCCGGGCTCATGCTGTTGTTGATCACGAAGTGCTTGTTGTTCTATGGAGGAGAACTGGGGCTTAATATATACGACTAGGGTCACGTGCAGCAGTAGGCGCTGATACCAACACATGTCATGGCCCGGCGCAGAACTAATCCGGCGCATCGCCTGAGCATCGTGAGAATTGTTCGAACCCAAATGTTTGTCAGAGCACATTGCTGGACAAGCAGTTCGAAGCGAGTCTTCTAATATCAATCGTTTCCAATAACGCATCGGAGGGTGTTTTGCAACAGAGGGTGTGTTGCAACACCCGCTTAGTAAGCGACTTTTTGGCGTATACAGCAGCACGCTGCTGTCGCTACTATAGATTGCCTGATTAGGCACGTTTTTGAAGCTGTTCAATGTGTCTATCTACATACAAATGCTAAAAGTCAAGGAGTTATGGATCGATATTGCTATAATCGACTGTCTATTCGCTGTAGTCCTCCAGCATGCCTTCTATGACTTCCTCCATAGTAAATTGCCCTGCTGGGTCATGATTCTCCTGATCCTGACTATCCATGTTGTCGTCAATCTTGTCTCCTTATCGCTATTGTCGCGACGCTGCTTGCGACGCTGCTGGCGACGCTGCTGGCGACGCTACTGGCGGTTGAACAAGGTCTCGCAGCGCCTAGCTAGCCTGCTATTGCTGTATAGCCTTGTTACGCGCTCTAGTTGCTGCTGCCTTGATCGCTGCCTCGCTACGAGGCTTATTCTTCTTGGCTAGGGCTTCTTCTTCTCGTTTACGACGTTGTTCAGCCTCCTCTAGACTAAGCACCCTAGTACTAGTGAACCATTTATTCTTCTATTTCTTCTTGCTATGGCGTCTGCCTATTTGATAAGCTCCCTAATACGGTTGTCCTTGATAATACCAGCGGCCTTTTCCTGGGCAATCTTGTTGAATAGCTCGGTAATCCTCCTCAGTCGTAAGCGTGGTAAGCACTCGTTTATAAAGAGTGCTAGTTCATCAATCTCCTATTAGGTTCGCGGCGTATAAGGTACTTCTTACGCCTTAATAACTGGCTATTCCTCTCCTCTTAAGTTCTTAATCTAAAGTGTTAGTACTATAGGTAGAGGCTGGAGCGATAGATAGAGGCGATTAAATACTTCTTATAGATTATATAGTAGTATACCTACTATAGAAAAGGCTAAAGTGATATTCTTAGCTGTAAGTGTCTCCTCTTAAACCTTTATATAGATATAAAGAAAGGTCTTCTTTAAAATACTACTAAAGCCTTTATTACGTGGAACCTCCCTTATATACTTACTATAAGTACTCTTTACTAGGCTAAAGAGGCCTATATTAAGTGGTTATAATAAGTATATAGTATAAGGAGGTAAGTATAGCGGCACGATATTATAATCCTAGTAATACTTAATAAATAAGTATATAATATAAGAGTTATAGCCGTCTAGGACAAGTAGCTAATACTTATTTCTAATCCTATCTTTTATCGCCGCGTTATAGTATTTAATAAGCTAGTATAAACCTAATTTATCGTTACTCTAGCCGTTATTACTATAGCCTAAATAAGTCTATTATAGATAACCTAACTCCTTTAGCTAGTTAAAGAAGTCCTTACTATATAATTTACCCTTAAAGATAATAACTAGAGGGAGGACTTTACTAGTAGATTAGATATACTTAATAATAGATATCTACTCCCTATTACTAGGCTATAATATAAAGGTGTTTTAATATACTTTATATTATACTACCTAGGCTATCTATATAACGCCTATAGCGAAGCCTTATTTATCTTTATTAGTAATATCTTCTCTATAGATATTATACTCTTTTATAGTAGATTAAAGGAGGTTAAACTACTCTTAAAGTATTACTAGATCTTTAGCGTATTTATACTTATTATTAAGGGTTCTTACCTACTTTATCTCTAGGTTTAGATAGCTTTTAAAGTATTATAAATACTATCTTTTACTAATATAAGCCTCCTTATTCTTAATACCTTAAGTAATAAGGAAGCCTCTTACTAGTTTATCTACTATCTTAATTATTAGTATAAAGCTAAAGGTAATAAGTTTAATAATCTACTATTCTAGAATACCTTCCTCTATAGTTATAAGCTTTATCTAAGCCTTATAGGTAATAGCTGCTGGTAAGTGCTTCTTTTTTAGCCTTCTAGAAAGTGTACCAGGGCTAATATTATAAGATATAGCAGTTACCCGGAGTGTATTATGGCCCTCCTTTTGTATATCCGCTATCGCCATCTCCAAGCGCTCCGCTCGTGACTTCTGCTAGGAGGGTAGGAGAGGACGTGGTTTACGAGGATTGCGACGCTTAGCCTTAGGCATTTGAGGTGGTGGTTGTTGCGTATTGAATTTATCACGTTGAAGGTGTTGATGATCGATGGGTTGATCGGGCAGACAACAACACCAAAAGTCGCTTACTAAGCGGGTGTTGCAAAACACCCTCCGATGCGTTAAGTGAGCGATTCATCGAGCATGTAGGTACCGAGCCATCAACCGCTATTATTGCTACCTAGACTCAAGGCAGAACCCGGCTGGGACGAGGGTTGAGGCGGCTGACTTTAAGGATTACGACGCTGAATCAGCACTAATGATTCGAAGGATGCCTGGTGAAGTGGCTGATAAATATAGTGGAGAACTCACGCTGCATATACCCACGTTTCCTACTTTTCCCAACGCAGTCGGAGACATTTCATCACAATCTCTCCGATGCTTCGTTACGTTTGTCGTTGCCATACACAATACCACTACATATAAAGGTTCCGATTTCTACCTCGTTGACAGACTCACTGTAACCTCGTTATCACAAGTTGTCTGCACGGCTCCTCTCCACGATTGGCACGTAGTCAAGAGTACTATATTATATCATACATTGTTTCCTTTATAACCGGCAGCTTGCGCCAGCTCTAGAAATGTCCACAACATTCACGTGTCCGTCTCCATACCTTCTTACGAAACGGACCAAACCCCTACTGACACCGCCACCTTAGCAACTGACCCGCAGTTCTGGACGAGTTTTGCAGGATCCTACAAAAAGCTGCAAGAGAATGGCCCGAGCATTCCCGCCGCACGTGCCATACTCGAATCCCTTAACCGACTGTCTCCCTTCTCCAACGCAACCACTGTCATGGATATCGGCTGCGGTCCCGGCGTTGTGTTTGGAGAGCTTCTCCAAAGCTACTCTGACGCTCTTTCACCAAAGGCACGCTTCATTGCAAGCGACTCCAGCGACGGAATGCTTGCTCAGGTGACGAAACGCGCAGAGGAAGAAAGCCGCAAGGGAAACGAACTGTGGCAGCGCGTTGAGACCTCCCTTGACGATGCACAAGATCTCAAGGCCCATGCCGACGGATTCGCCAGCCATGCTACTGCCGGGTTTGTCATGTTCATGCTGCCCGAACCGCAGCAAGGGCTACGCTCTGCCCTTCGGGTACTATCACCTGACGGCGTTTTAGGCCTCAGCTCATGGCAGCAGGCCGATTGGGTGGACATCTTCAATGAAACGCTGTCAACAGTGCGCCCTGATTTACACCCGCCCAAAATAGGCGAGTTCTGGGACAACGTCGACGGCGTGCGCGGTGAGATGCAGAAGGCCGGTTTCCGGGATGTGGAAGCGCGTCCAGTGGCCGTGTATTGGCGGTACGATGATCCGAAGGAGCTCGTAACGTTCCTGCTGGGAATGTTCTCGTTCGCTGGGCCGCTGTTCGCGCAGATGAGCGGAGAAGAGGTGCAGAGGGTTAGAGATGGCATGGTTAGGTGGTTGGAGAATAGGCATGGAGAAGGGAAGGGCGCGATGGAGGGGACGGCCATTGTGGGCGTGGGAAGGATATGACGGGGAAAACGATTAAGCAAGCGTATCTGAACTTGAAACAGAGTGGCGAGAGCTGCGGGCGATCGCAGCTTGCGGGCATAGGTTCGAACTCGAGTAGCTGTAGGGCCCCAAGGTAGCCCAGCAAAGTCTGGAGGCAGTTATATCAATGACCTTGCTGAGCCTTTCTTCGATACTGTGAACAGCCGACCTTTCGACTCCGGTCTTTTGTATATATTGCAACTTAGAAGAGAAATCCTTCGGCCTTTCAAGGTGATTCATTATTTCAGTCAGATGCTTGTGTCGACTGTGGTTCTTGAACGACAGCATCGCTCTTTGAGACTGCTAAGGAAAACGTCGTATGCCCAGCGTGTAGTTAAGGCACTTGTACGAAATGCCCTGCTTCGTGAGACTGAAGACTGAGCCATGCTGATGACTCACTGAGATAGATATTGCAAATTTGGTCACAGACGGGGAGTGTAGGGATCTCCCAGCATAGGAAGAGTAGCCATAGAAGCCTCCGAGCCGCTCACAGATGCCACTGCCAATCCCCTTTTAACGCCAGCATCCTCCCAGTGTCCAATACTAGACACCGAAAACCTCCGCGATGCCAAAAAATGGAGTGGCCTAGACGTATGATACAATAACCCCCCAATATACAGCCGTCCATCGGCAGCCCGAGCTTGTTTATGCAAAACTCCCAAACTCCCAATAACCTCAGAATAATAAGCTGTTGTCACAGACGCACGAGCACGTCCAGACACGGTATCCTCCACTCCTTCTTCGCCACCAAACTCCTCAACCACTCCGTGCCAATCCCACTCCACGCTATCCGTGACGGCCTGGTACGCGATATGCTCTCGAAAGCAGCAGCAGCGAGTGCCATCGCCGTCTCGTTTATCGCTGACACAACGCCCGATGCCGCGAACTGTGATGCTGCAGATGTATTTGTATGGCTTGCCGTCGATTCATTGTTGGTATGGGAATATTGCACATCGAACCAATCTCTTCTGAAATCGAAGACCGAGAGAAGTAGGATGGTAAGGAGGATAGAGCAGTAGATGCACGGCCGCTGGAGGAAGTAGGTCGCGAGGATGAAGAGGAGGAGGTAGATGTTTGGCGGGACGGTGCTCGTGCTGTGTATTCGTTAGTCTGGCGCTTCTTGGCATGGGTGGGCGGGAGTAGGAGTGGTGAGACTTACAAGAAGAATAATGCCGGTATTAAAAACCCTCTTAAACAGAACATTTCGATGTACGGCGCCCTCAGCGTTATGTTGGAAGGATGTCAGTTGAGTGAGGGAGAGTCGACGGGGGTCAGAACGAGAACGAGCGACAAGGCACGGCGGCTATCCTAAGCGCTCCAGACGCGGTTTCCTTTCACGGAATCACAATATAGCAGAGCTTCGGCTTTTGTTACTGCAGTTGCAGATTCAGGCCAGCTAAATATATAATTGATTGCGTTGGCATAACGAGCATGACAGCGTTAAATCCACAGGCTTCTTGACGGCCAAGCAAGCCTGAAGGGTGTGCCTGATCATTCGAAACCGTTGAGGCTCGTCGTCAGAAAGTTGCTCGTATGGATCCTCCTGCAATGTGAACTCCTACATCCGGCATTATGAACTCTACCCGCGTACGGAGTCAGAACGCTACGAATGCCCGAAATGACAGCTCGATGTCTCGTGATCATAACTCGTGAAACCCAGACGCCGGAAAGATTGCA
The DNA here is from genome assembly GCA_021030975.1 of Lichenothelia convexa. Classification (NCBI taxonomy): domain Eukaryota; kingdom Fungi; phylum Ascomycota; class Dothideomycetes; order Lichenotheliales; family Lichenotheliaceae; genus Lichenothelia; species Lichenothelia convexa. The sequence goes on from JAGFMK010000339.1 coordinate 27,479, forward strand.
CGTAAAACCGCGCTAAACTTCGCATCACTACATCCCTTGTGTCAACTTCTGGTACTCAGCTGGCGTCACTACCTCAATGTGCTTGTACTCCGAAAGCCACTCATCGTTACGCCACGGATGGACAACGATGAAGCGCTTGAACTGCGTGGCTTTGGTGCAAGCCCAGAGCGCAAACTCATTCACCATGAAGTTGGAGGCCGCCTTCGGGTTGTTCTCCCACATCCTTGCGTAGTCAATTGGTAGTTCTTCGACCGCAGCCGACACTACTGGCGCGTTTTCTGAGGGATTCCCTGAGTGCCATGGGTCCTCAAGGTTTGGAGGTACAAGGTTGTCGATGATCATGTAGAGCTCTATGCGCCTGGTTTATATCGTCAACAATGCTTCGATGATAAGGATTTAGTTTAGACCGCTTACGATGTGTCCTTCCGCTTTTTTGCATCTTGTGAGTACTTGTCAGCGAGCTCAAAAAGCCAATCTCTTAGGCCGGGCCGTCCAGCAACTTTCCACGAGCCTAAAGGTCTTCTCCCGCGTTGATCCCAAAAACGCTTTAGCACAGCAAGGGCCTCGGTAGGATGATACGCGAAGACATCGTCGGTGATGTATACCACACGGCCGCAGGGAAAGAGGCGGATGCACTTGTAGACTGGACTGCACTGCGGTTTTACTCCAAGCTGGAAGATCTTGAAACCTTTTCTAAGCACAGAAGTAAAGCGGGGAATTTGCCAGTATTGAGAGATACTCGCATGCATCTTACAAGTTAGCGGAACACGTAAGCAAGCGAGACTGTTACGACTTACTAGAATCACTCCAGTCGCAAACTTGGCAAGGAAGTAGTCCCAAGAACCTTCAACGCTGTTGACATATACTTTAATATCCTTAGCCTGGAGCAAGTCGACGACAAGATCCAGTTCGTCTTCATCCGTAGACGGCCACATAATAAAGGCGACTTTTTCAATTTCGTCATTATTCTCTTTCTCAAAAAGCTTTTCGACGTCGGTACCTAGGATATTGCGGAAAAGGTCTACAAGGTACTCGCTTCTCTCCCCAGTCATGGACATTCCAAGGGGAGTCTTTGCTGGAGGTCCCATAGGGGCTAAGATGTGGAAATCTAGGCGCGTCCCAGCCAGTGGCGGTGGCTTTCCGTTCTCAAAGAATCTCCCACTCTCTTGTTGCATCGGGTATATAACTAAAGTGAAGTCTCGACGAAATGTAATTCCTCCAGCTCCTTGCAACTTTAGTATTTCTGAGAAAAGATCAAGATTCTTTGGCGACGACTGCGGATCAGGTAAGACGGATCCAAATGTAGAAGTCTCTATCTTTTGTGCTTCAACCCTCGCTCGGAGGTCTTCACGAAGACAGAGGTATTCAATGTCGAACGTTGGATTTGGTCCTGCTGCATCCAGGAACCTCTTCCTTAATTGTAGATCGAGACCGGCGAACCGTGTGAGAAGGTCTATAGGACTTTCGTTGTCTTTCGCTTTCAGTCTAAGCGTGACTGCTACATCATTTGCGACATCGGTTGCTGTGCGCTCCACTGAATTCATGATTGGCACATGGTCTAACGATGAAGCGAAAGGCTGCACCCACGCCGGTTTAGCGGGCAGATTCGGAGCTGGAGCAAATGCTTCATGTGCGGATGACAGTGACGCCGGCGACACGGGGATATGTTGCATATTGAGGGAGTTTTGCTGGTTGCGCTGCATTTGTCTCTCTGCGGTTGATTGGGAATCAGTATCAGGACAATTAACGATGCGATAGCAATATAAACAATGGGGCAAAAGCTAAGTGCCTACCAAGTAATTTAGGATTTCGCGGCTTTGCAACTTTGCCTGTGTCGTAATGTGCGAAAAGGCAATCTTCATCCCTTTTGGTGCACCATCCTTGCAAGTCCCAATAATAGCATGTCATCGTAGGCGGAGGTTTACCTAGCGGTTCACAAGGTCTAGTACTATCAACCGCACCTGATATAGTCGGCAAGTCATCCAATTGTGATGTCGCGGTTGCGGGTGGCACACTAGCTTGGGCGATTGACGCTGAAGCGCTGGGAGTCACGGTTGACGCTGAAGCGCTGGGAGTCACGGTTGACACTGAAGCGCTGGTAGTCACGGTTGACGCTGAAGCGCTCGTATTCACGGCTAGTGCTGGCACGCTGTCTCTGCCTCCTGGAAGATATGCAACGTGACTCGTCTCCCAATGAGCGTATTTGCAAATATTGTCGGCTAGCTTGCAGCTCTCGACGCTGGGCGGCTGTCTACAGTGCTTCTGAGCCCAATAATAGCAAGTCAATGGAGGAGTTGTGTATTTAGGCAATTTGAAAAATGGTGTAGAGCCGGTCCATTTGTGTTGATAACCGCAATCTGCTGCTGGTAATCTACACTCGCCTCGCGCCCAATGTGGGCATGTATCCGATGATTTAGTACCAGGCGGAAAGGCGGGGTTTTGCGTCGGCTTCTCTTGGCTGTCTGACTTGTCTTGAGTATCAGGTAGGGCGTTGGAGGTACTCGGAGGAGTAGCCACAGGCATTGGCCTTGTGGGAGGTGACGTTTCCCGGGATGATGTGTGTATATCGGTGCGATTCCGCCTTTCGTCTGCAAACCCTACCGCTCTCACGCGAGGGATGGGTTTACCACAATGAGAAGCCGCAGACGGACCTGCCATCTTACTGAGGCCTGTCGGAGAGCCAGCTTTGCCAATAGCATTTGATGACAATTGTTCCGCGCTTGTATCGTCAATATCCATGTTGTCATCGGTAGACGCGCCTTTGCTCTGCGTCGGAGTGTCACTCGAGGTAACCCCCTTTCCGCTCAGACTCATAAGCTTGAGACTTTGCGGATTTGGTGCCGGTTCGTTACGGCCGAACTTCTCAAATCTCCACTGTTCTGAAGCTGTCCCAAAAGCTTTCTGACCAGGCACATTCGCAGTATCTAGGTTCACACGCGCTCGTTGTCTTGGCTTTGGGGTTGTTGTCCAATTGCTGAGAATCCCAGCACCTAGGGTTTTCTTTTTATCTACAGAGGCATTAGTGTGGGGCTGCGTGTGTGAAAGAAGTATGATGCGTGACGTCAGCTGTGAAAGGCGCCAGGTGAAGCTCGAAGACCGGCGTTATTCAAATGTGAGTGGGAGTTTATGTCTGCACTCTATAATGAGATACGAATTGGAATGTACGTACTCGTTGCTCCTGCAGGCTTGTCTCCTCTTCTTTGCGGACCCGTTCCGACTTTGCCCATATGTGATCCTTCCGAGACATTCGTCGTTTTGATGGCTTGCTCAGTTCTACTGGCGGGCATAACTTGAGTCTTGGACTGGACATTACTGGAAGGAGGAGCCACTGGGGCCGGTTTTGACTTGGCGTTGTCTGACATACTGGTCTTCCCAGACGTTACAGACTTCGTTGTAGTTTTCGGCGACGCAGTTCTAGATTTTGATACCTCTGCTTGCTTTGTACGTAGTGACTTTTCTGGTTTGTCTGTTTGAGAAGGTTTTCGCATAGCCGCCTTAGTGCTAAGCTCCTCCATCAATGAATCCCCCGAAGAGCTGCTGTTACCGTCATCAGAGGGCACGATCTTCCGGCGCCTTCTTGGCCGCGACTTCTCCACCTCAGCATCTTCATCGTCCTCGTCGTCTTCTACAAGGAAATCTAAGTTTTTTGGGTGAGCACATTTGGTCTCCCTTGGCTTGTGCTTCTGAGCGAGACCTGGTAAGGTGTCTTTACTCTTCCTTTCCTTATCTGCCTGCGAAAGTTATCAGCCAAGACTACAGGGATAATCAGAGTACGCAATATATTGTTGAATACTGGGCAGCCAAGTATGAATCACGATTGTTGCGTTTTACATAGTAGTGCAGTGAGATGGACTTATGCACCTTGGGCAGCCATGATCTCGGCAGGAATCAGGCGTAGTACGATGCCATCTTGCCTTTCCAAGGTAAATTGGGGGTTTCACTTGCTGCTTCTCTTTCTGGATATATCAACTTAGAGATTGGGTTACCTTGTCACTTTTAGTTTGAGCGTATTCTTCATCGTTGCTGGTTCCCACCGGCGGCTCCACTGGCAGCCCATGTTTGATCCTCTTTGCTCTTCGTCTAGCTTTGCGCTCTGCTTTGGCTTCCTCGATTGCCACATATTCTTTCTCGAATGCTTTTCGATCAAATTCTTTGGCCAGCCCCCTAGTGATTCTCATCTTCTGCTCCTCCCAGTTTGAAAGGATGGTGTCGTCCTCGAATGACGATGCGGGCTCCCATGTCGACCGGTAAACAGGATATCCTTCCCACTTGACCAGGTATTCTGGCTCTCCAGTTTCTGGATCCTTGCGCTCAGCGAGAACATATTCTAGAGGATATATATCCTGGAGCTCGCTTTCAACGGTTGAAGTTAGTGAGATTGAATCAGATTGATCATCTTCTTCAGAGCTAGCATCTTGAAGAGATGCGATTGGCATATTGAGCGCTTGAGTTGCGAACGGGTACCGATGAGTGGACCACATTCACACTAGACTTAGATGTCACAGGCAAGGAGATTATTCTTCATTGTAGCTGAACTGTCATTAGATTGCCCTCTGGCGAAGCTATAATGCAAGAGGACTATCGGCTGAGCTGCAATAATCATTGTTGGTAAACAGACAGAACTGCTCCATGTGGGGAGGGGCACTTTAAATGGTGGGACGAATGTAAATAACATGTTCTCCTGCTTACATAATAGCCTGTCATAGTCCCTGGGCTTGCCATCAAAAGGCGGCGGTGAAGTCGCCGTCGTGCTCTGAGGTACCGGAGCGTAGCAAACGAGAGTCTCACGGTCCATCCGCGCATCTCTCTAGCCCGACTGTCTCTGTCTCCCGCACGTAAAGTCCTTTGTTGGGTTTTTTCGCCATCCACCTTGGGTGCCTGCTCTCCCTTTCTTACTGGTGACGCCGCACATCCCCAGTTGCCTTACAAACGTAACTCACACGACTGTTCTCCGTTTGAACAGGCGCAACCATGGCAAACGACGAATACGATGTGAGTCTCGATCGTTTGGGTTCTCCTTGAAGTACTAACGCTGGTGGAACAGTTCCTTTTCAAAGGTTTGTCTCAGTCATTATCCCTCCTATGAGATTCCACTCACAGGCAGCAACGCAGTCGTCCTCATTGGAGATTCTGGCGTCGGAAAGTCCAACCTACTGAGCCGTTTCACCCGCAATGAATTCAACTTAGACTCAAAGTCTACCATCGGCGTAGAGTTCGCCACGCGATCCATCCAAGTCGACTCAAAAACCATCAAGGCGCAGATCTGGGACACTGCAGGTCAGGAGCGATACCGGGCGATTACTTCGGCCTACTACCGAGGGGCGGTTGGCGCTCTTCTGGTCTACGATATCAGCAAGCATCAAACATATGAGAATGTTACTAGGTGGCTGAAAGAGCTGAGAGATCATGCGGATTCAAACATTGTGATCATGCTGGTCGGAAACAAGAGCGATCTACGGCATCTGCGAGCAGTGCCGACGGATGATGCGAAGCAGTTTGCTGGTACGTGCTACTGCTCGCAACTGCAGTACAGGATGGGCTGATGAACATGTCTGCAGCCGAGAACAACCTTTCATTCATCGAAACCTCTGCTCTAGACGCCAGCAATGTCGAACTTGCCTTCCAAAACATCCTGACAGGTACGAAGCCTCATTACTCATTTCAAAGCCTTTACTAATGCTGTTCTCCTCAGAGATCTACCGCATCGTTTCCAGTAAAGCGCTAGACCAAGGCGACGCACCCCAGCAAACCTTCCGAGGTACGACCATCGACATGACCAAACCACCCGAGGAGAGCTCAAAGGGCAACAAGTGCTGTTAGAAGTGATTGGAAGTTTCGTGGAGACGGATAGTTTGCCAGGCTTATGTCTGTATTGCTTGCTTTGCGAGAAGATCACCGCGCTAGAAGTCCTTGTTACAGCATTGGAACGATACTTTCCGTTGCCAGCGGCGTCCGAGCGTTTATGAATCAGAGATTGTCGCGTTCACACAGGTTACCTGGGTTTGCTATGGAGTTTTAGCCTAATTGGTGCAAGTGGCGATTCAGCGAGGAAATAACCCGTTCCTGGACGACAGACTTTGTTTGGACGAGCGGCACAGCAAGGGGCCGCCTGCACGATTCTCATATCATTTACCGCAGTCCGTGTTGTAACTCTATATGCTACGCTGATGTCTACAAACTTTCGAAATAATGTAATAACGCCCGCCTGCTTTTCATGCCTATACATTCTGCCAGCTTTAGAACTTCCTCCTCCCCTTATCCCCACTAACCATATCCTCCCCCATCCTCCTCTCCTCCTCACTCTTCCCCACCCAAGCCTTCGTCCCATCCTTCCACCTCCCCGTCCCAAACTTGTTTTTACACCACTCCACCACTCTGTCAATCTCCCGCCCACTCTCCCTCCTCAGC
>JAGFMK010000033.1:0-132241 GCA_021030975.1 Lichenothelia convexa
GGCGGGGGGGGCGGCCCTGGGTGAGGTGAGGGTGTGTCGACGAGGGGCGGTGGTGAGGTGAGAGAATAGAGGCACTCGCTTGGGTTCTGGTTCTTGAGTAGTTTTGGGTGCGGCTTTTGGAGAGCGTATTGGAAGATTGGCTGGTCGCTGAGAGGTCCCGCCTGAGCCTGCGCGGTTGTGCGAAGACCGGGTATCTTGCGCCGCTTTCTGCTGCCTTCCCTGCTGTTGGTTTTCTGGCTTCCTACCCGGAGGATCCTGGCTTTGTGAGCTGGTGCTTGCTGGTGCAGCACTTTCGTCTTGTCCTGGCCCTGCCCCTGTCGCTCCAGCTCTTTCTTGCTTCTCGCGCTCACGCCTAGCAGCCTTCTCCGCCTTCTGTTTTTTCTTCAGCTCTGCGCCGGAAAGCCTTGCTTCTGCACCCGCAGAGTTTCGGTTGACCGGTGCCCCATTTGGTTTCCCTAACTGACCATTGGGCTGATCTGCGTCTTTTCCTTTCTTTGAGCCTTTCTGATTTTGCTTTCCGTTGACACCCTCTTGCGTGTTACTTGCTTGGCCTTCCCGCAAATCCGATGTTGCAGTATGGCTAAGTCCAAGAGTTGGGTTCCCCGCCGGTGACATGAGTGTAGCGTCTGGACCGTAATGCTAGGTTGTTGTTTGGCAGTAGGCACTGAATACCACTTGAGGTCCTTGGCACAGGAAAGCGAAGTGACTGCACAGTCATTGCGCGATACGTTCCTCTGGCTAACCGTATACGCTACGGCTGGCGATAAGCCAATCATCACTGCAGCTTTGTCGTGGTGCTATACAAGTTTCAAATCTAAGATGATGAGGCGATTGAGACATCTGGTGACAATAACCTGATTGCTGGTCACCAAACATAAAGCATACCATAGAACTAATGCCTTGCGAAGAGACTCATTCCCGGCTTCTATCTATCGATTTTGTTGGCCTTAGTCTCGTCAAGAGTATAACCGGCGAATGTTCAGCAGGTATATGGAGTTATAACACATCGTGTAGGCAAAATGTCGAGTGATTTGAATACGTGATGCACGGTCCAGAGCCATCCGTCAATGGTACAGATATCCTTCCACGTTGCTCCACAGACGGAGGTACGGTCAGTGTGAGGATAGCAATTCCACTCATGCTGTCCTTACTGGTCTTGACTGCCGTCATCAACCTGTCTCTACGCCGGCGACCCAGAGTATGTCATTGCAGCCACATCACCCCTCTCTTCCACAATCTCCTTCTCTGACTTCTCCGCTGTGCCCTCTCGCTCCGCCCTTCGCCTTCGCTTCTCCAGTAACCTATCCCTCCGATCTGCTAGTATCTTGAATTGCCGTTGCTCGACCCCGGTCAACCAGTAGCCAAAGCTTCCCCCTACTGCTGCGTAAAAAGGGTATGCGAACATGTTGACTTTCCCGAAGAATGGCCGCATTTCGATACCGAGTTGCCAGAACCGAACGGCGATGCCTATGAGGTATATGTCAGCTTACCAATGTACAAACAGAGCTGTAAGTGCTGCGCGGAGCTCACCGAAGCCGGTCCAAAAGAGGATCTTGTGCACCATGTTGATTGATTGAGAGACAGGAGACGGCGGCGAACCGCTGACGGTATGTGTGGCCCCAGCAGAACTTTTTGTGTGATACTTGGTCGCTGGAGGCCTGAGGTTAATGTATCGCAGCCGAGGACGTCAATTGAGTGCTTTAAGGTTGTTGTCGATTTGTTGTCTGTGGGAGCGAGGTGAAGCTTGGTTGCTCGGGAAAACACCGGCTCGGCGCGTCTGACGTCTCCCCCGACAAGATCCAAAAGCTGAGGGATCTCTTGGGACAACTCAAACTCATCAAAGGTGCAGCGTTCCCTGTCAATACAACTGCACAATGGCCGCAGTCGAAGTCTTCAGCGGGAAGAGGCCGATGGAAGATGACGGCTTGGCACCGCGCAAGAAGTTCAAGACATCTGATCTGCCTCTTACTCAAAGTCAACGGGGTTCAATTGACAATCTGCTACACACCTTCAAGAAGAAGGGAGAGTTTGACTACCTTCGCAAGCATGTTTACGCACAATTTGATGAAGGCGTATGAGGACGTACCTTGCTTCATGCGTAGAGACTGATGAATAGATTAGGACGCGAAATTGTCGTTGACCAAAGCCCTGACCGACCTGGCCGAATCGGAGCTCGAGCGCGATACGAGCTTGCTCTCCAAGGACCGAAGGCAAGCCGCACCACTTATAGAAGGCACAGCTGAGCGAAAAGGAATATTTCGGAAAGCGGAAGCTGATGTCGAAGCCTTAATCACTGGCTACCTAGAGCACGCAGAATTGAAGCTCAGGGAAATAAGGAGGAAGGATATTGGTGATGAAGCAGCAGAGCAAGAGCGGAAACGGGGAAGTAAAACAGACGAACAATATGCAGAAGAAGCTGAGATCCGGAGGCAGTCCAGGGCTAAGATACGAGAGGCGGAGCTTGAGAAGCAGCGCGAGATAGATCGAGCAGAGAAGCGGAGTAAAGCTCAGGAACGACGGAGGCGGCAAGAGGAAGACGAGCAAAAGGAGAAGGAAAGAGAAGAGAAAAGGCGGGCTGAACGCAAATTGGAACGAGAACGTTTGGAGAAGCGGCAACGCGAGATCGAAGCAGAGATTGCCGAAGCGAAAGAGCGAAACAGGCGTGACGAGCTTGCGCGTGAAGAGAAACGTGAGCGCGAAGGGAAGGAGCGAGAACAAGAGAGGATCAAGCGAGAAGAAGAGCGTCGTGAAAGTGTCTTACAGAAGGAGCAAACAGTGCTGCCAGAGCAAGATCCGGAACTCGATGATAAGGCTCTACAACTGCTGCTCAAGGAGGGCCAGGAGCTAGCGGAAAAGTCAAGACAAAGGCCTGAACTCGAACGCTCAGAGTCCCTAGAACCACCGCCACGCAAGAGCTTGCCTCCTAAGTCAATCGTTCCACGAGACCCATACGCTTCGCGGAGAACCACTTTGTCTTACTCGTCCACCAATATCAGACCAGATACTCCAGACAAGGTTAGGTCAGCTTCGGAGACGAAGATGCCCAATCCACTGGAGCGTAGAGACCCCGAAGAGCAGGCACCCACTCCGCGAGAGGCGACCTATAATCGTGCCGGCTACACAAGCCGTTCGGAATACGACAGGCCTTCGTATGTGTACGACAGCGAGAGGCGTCCAAGTCATTCTAGCAGGTACGAGGACGAGAAGTACAAAGCGGAGAAAGAGGCATGGAAAGACAGCGTACGCAGCCAACGTGAACGTGAAGCACAGGAGTACAAGCGTGCAAGGCGTGAAGGTCGAGAACTGCCAGAATCGGCCTCACGTAGCAGGGCTTCGTCCACTGCTCGCGATAAAGACGATCTAACATATCGCAAGCGTGAGGAAGGAGAGTACCGCAGACGGCACGACAGCCGATCCCCATCCCCAGCGAGCCACCGCAGAAGCAGAAGCCGGTCGCCCGCTCCAAGGCGCCGTAGCTACCGCGATCGGTCGCGCTCCCCTCGCAGACGCCGAGACCGCTCACGCAGCCCCGTGGAAATCGATAGCTACATACCCTCGACCAGCATACGTGCGAGGAAGTATGAACGACCGAGGGAGTCTGAGCATCGAGATAGGGACGAACGAAATCACTATGCTGATATTGATCGGTATATTCCCGGAGGGGGAAGGGCTGCTGATGGGCAAGGCGATCGGGATCGGGATAGGGAAAGGGATAGGGAAAGGGATAGGGAAAGGGATAGGGAAAGGGATAGGGACAGGGATAGGGATAGGAGCAGGCGGAGGTCTAGGAGTGCCAGAAGGGAGAGAAGTCGTAGTAGGCATCGGGAGTCGAGACGTCATGATTAGGGACCTCAGCTGATAGTAGAGCGTCTAATTAAGATACCCGATCCGCTGCAAGATTCGGCGCTGGTAGATCTTGAGGAGTTCACTGCGTACGTCACCAGCCTGGAGGAGGGAGGTCAACAATTGTGCAATTGTGCCCGAGTCAAAATGTGTTCCTTCTTAGAACACTCGGCCGATGTGAGCAGTTGGCACTAAACTCTAAGTGAAAATTAGCCACCAGAAGTTTCCATGCAAATGCTTCATAACTTCCACCCCTCCCCTGCGGGCTACCGTTTTACATCTGAGCTGGTAGTGCTTGCGCCGACAGACCTGCCTTTGTCCTTGATTCCAACGAGTTATTCTTACGCTTCCATAGAGCCCAAAAAGACCTGACCAGTTCCTCTAGCGACGTGACTGGAATTTTAGACCTCTGACGTGGATCTAGAACCAAATCTGGTTTGCTTACTGCAATCAGACCCTTCAAGAGAGTTACCCAAAGGAACCTGTAAGATACAAATCGTTTAAAGGCCAATTGATAGGACATCAGCAGAAGGATATGGCAAGCGCAAGATATCTATACTTTCACTATTGGATGCCGCTCGTTTCCAAAAAAAAATTGGTACTGAATTCGTGCTAAAAGGCTTTCGTAATCTAAAGGTTTCGTGCTACTATGATCACTGCCATAGTCTACTTAAGTTTCACCATTATGTCTCATCAGTACCTTCGGTTGCCGGCATCACCATCTTCCCTCCTTATATCCTCAACTCTGCTCACGGCATCGCCAGCTCTGCTCCGATCATCACCGCGCCCGTAGCCGGTATTGCCCGAAGAAGGACGTCCAGGAACACTTTTACCCTCTAGGGCAGGCGGACAACACCGAGACTAAAGAGGATGGACATGGCGAGAGGGATGGCGAAGAAGGTGCGCTGCCACCGGTCTTTGGCAGATATATATATAGAGTGCTCAGCTCTGCTCTCTTAGTAACTTAGCCCCAGCTTACTAGCTCAGCCATAGGCAAAGTATTTCGCATTCCTAGTCACATCTGTGACCTCCACGTTCACGAACCTCCAGGAAACATTACAATCTAAAAGAGACCGCCGCCCGTATAGGATATTCTCTACGTCAAATCTACTAAGGCAAAGGCCAACGCAAGCGCCTACGATCTCGTCACATCGTCCGCAATGACACTGGCCAACGGGTCAAATAAGTGCAATGTAAAACCAACGAAGGAGCGGAGGGAAAGTTCGTGCAGGGCGTTTAAGGATTCCTAAAACACCTTAACCGTACGCACATGCAGCGTATCCGAGAACCTCGGCGTGTGGAGCAGCAAGGTCTTTCATTTTTTCATACCCTTCAAGGAGGGTGAGCTACTACGCTGCTTTCATCATCACCGTGCTGTAGGATCACCGTTGCGTGTGCATCATCATCGGGAACCAGATACGGCATCACCGCGAATGTGAGCAGTATCATCACCAGTGCGCAAGACATCCTTCATTATGTCGCCACGATCTCATTTATTTACGGCCGAACAGGCCAGTACGTCAAGGAACTTGGGTGTGATCTTGCCTCCCGGTATCGGTCGATTGTGTGATTGGCGTGTAGAATCCAGATTCGCTGCCTCTTCGTCTGACTTAAGAACCAGGCGTGAAATCAGCGCACGTGATAGTAGCCACCAGGCCGGTATCCCACTCCGTACTTCAATGTGGAACCTGTTGAGCTACAATGTAGACCAAGAAAAGGATAATATCGTGCGTTGTCTGAGCCAGCAGCAAGTATTAAGCGCCACCAAATGTCGTAAGGGTGGTCATGACGCGCTCTCGCGTTTATTCTCCGGGAATATGCATATTGACATAGACAATTGATATCACTCTGCGGGTTTGGTGTCATGTAAGGCACACGGGCTCTCTTCCGCCGGTTTCTATGTTGGACTGTGTGAAAAGGCGCTGGAATCTAGGTGCGCCGGCTATTCCGCATACTGTTACTCGTTTTCCACAAAGAGCGTCCTGTTTATACGAGTATTCCTTTTGGGTCAAGAAATGTCAATTAGAGAGAAAAAACACCCTTTACACTCCTACCTGTGGCAGCGCAAGTAGGTATGGTGTTGTTCTCGCCACCAAGGCGTCGCCATTGCAGGTGACGCGATCTCAATGATTTCAGTGGCTGCAACCACAAATTACAGACACAGATGTGGATCGAGAGAGCAAATCAGCTTAGAAGAGTAGCTTATAAAGACTACCCGCAACCAAAACTTACAGACTCCCGACTCCCGCCTTGAACGACTTCTGGAGTTTTCTAATACATAGGGGAAAGAGACGCTCGACTCGGACACGTTGCGGAAAAGAGATTTGAACTTTAAAATGAAGCTATGCAAGTGAAGGCCTTCGTGTGGCAGAGAAAGAATCCAACTCACAATGAGGGCGATCGTAGGCAAATTTGCTATACCTGCTGCTGAAACCGAACTTCGTTCGCCGCAGAAACCGCTTTAACGATGTTACGAAATTATGCTAAAATCCTCAGTTACGGAAGTTCATCCTACTACTCATAAGAGCCAAGAGGTACAAATGATCCTCCAAAGGATGCGAAGAAGCAAAACTTTACCACAAACGCTGTTCGGTTGGGGAAGATGTATTTCGTAGCTGCAAATAACCAGAGGATGAGTTTTCATACCCCTTGAGCGTTGTGGACGTACGTCGGCGTGGAACCCCGGAGCCAGCTGCTAAAGATAAAGCTAGTTACAATATACAAGTACGTAAGAATCTCAAGCGCCAAATAGACCAGCTCCAGACTGAACGGCGTGCGAGGCGAACTACCCCAGGCCGTTGCTCGATATAGGAGAACGGAGCGCAGCAATTGAAAAGCCAATTGGATTGAGCATCACCACTGTTAAGGAAGCATTAGTATCATCACTACTCACCATCGGCAATGGGTTAGTATCAGCATAGCCGGTATCATCATCACCAGCGTTACTCGCTCAGTATCAGTATCTAAATGTATGAAAAGTCGCCCAGTGGTTGTAGCTAACTTTCTGATTGTCGTCTGATCTCCTTGCCGATACACCAGCGCGCAAGTCGCTCTGGATGGTTGAGATAGAACATTTGTCTAGTCGTTCTCGTCCAACAACGACCTCTTATATACTTCGCTGCGCTTAGCATAGTTTCACCAGCCCGTAATACTGCTCTTGAACAGTCTTCGAGCACGTGGACGTGCAATTCCGCTTGCTCCTGAATCCATAGCTCATATCATAGGTCAATCATTTCTGGAAGAAGCCAAGAAACATCGATGAAGATTCTTTCGTGCGGTCGAGAGGGTAGTCTTCATGTCAGTTAAGACGACTTTAACATTTTGGCAAGCTTTCAAGATCATAACTTGTCCTCGCCACTGAGGCCTCCTTCGAGAGCTGTATGAGATGGGAGTTTCACTTGTTCAAGACTGCGAGCACTCCTCACGCGTACACCTGACAGGAAGCGAAGACAGCAACTTCATCTTTTGTCTCCGAGAAGCATCAGAGATGCTCTCGGGAACCAAGATCTCTTTCGAGCTGAGGGGTACGCGATGAGTTCCACACATCCATTCCCATAACTATCGCGTTTTCTCTTGCACGGTTCTCTGAAATAAGTCTGCAATATCGAGCAACGTAGAAAGCTCATCAGCTTGTCTATCGTTCGAGCAAGTCTATGCCAATTCCAATCCCAATCAGCTATGGGGGGGTATCAACCGTTAGCCATACGCCAGATATCTCGCTAAGCCACCCAAACGCCGCGCTATTAACCCTTTGTCAACGCTATGTCAAAGCCGTGCAAAGCCATTTGAAATCCCAGTCCAAACTCACAATCATGCCACCCCCTCCACAAACTCAAGCCCCACAACCCACTCCGTCCCAAACCTTACCCCAGCGCGCTGTTTCTTGCTTCCAGCTGCCGCAAGCTTCTTCCATGCTGGACTGACGCCTATATCAACGATAAATATCTGCCATCCCTGGCCTTCGCCCGCTGCGAGCGCTTCGAGGAGCCCTGTTTGGGGCGCGGCGATGCAGGCGATGAACTTGGCGTGGATTTCGAGGGGCTCGCCTTCAAGGATGGAGTATTGGCCTGTTCAGGAAAAGTCAGATGGCACTGTTGAGCGGGGATGGTTTCAGAAAAAAAAGGCAGAAAGGGGAGCAGTATGTAAAATGCCTTACCTGTCAGTCCATCAATGCCACTAGGCACATCCACCGCCAGAACACAAGCTTTACTTTTGTTCGCCCAACCAACCACGTCCAAGAACTCTGCCTGCTCGCCTTCAGATAGCCCTTCGAACGTCTCGTGAGCGCCAAGCAGTGCATCGATAATGAGTTCAGGCGGTGCATCTAGAGTTTTCAGATGCGCTGATGTGCTACCCCATCCCTTGACATACCCATCGAGTCTCTTGAATCGGTCAGTCTGATAAATGACTTCTGATTCCAACCGTTGAGTCTGTGACGAAGACGGAGACCGGTCATCCCACCCAAGTATACAGACCATGACCCGCACACCCCTACCATGCAGGTGGCGAGCCGCAGCTACTGCGCGCGCGCCGCTCTTGTTATTGCCTGCGAGAACAACGATGAGGGGACTGGTATTATGAGAATCGCGCGCAAGGCGGCGACTGCCAGGGTTGATGGCAGTTAATGTGACTTCAGCGAGGCCTCTTGCTGCATTCTCCGCCAAAAGGTCTTCACTTAGTCCGAACTCTGATTCTGCAAGCGCTTCGACAGCCGTCATGGCGGCAGGGCGGATTGTTGGACAACTTTTCTGGGAGGACGTGATCCGCAGCCGTGGCCTCGATCGCGAAGCCGTCTTACCAGCAGGGGAACCCATCCGTCCAGGTCTGGGAGATCCTGTAGCATGCGAAGGGGTGTGCAGAGTTCGACTCTGGGACCTCATTGATCGAGTAGCGCTGGCGCCCGAGGAGGCTACGGGGTTCACGGGTTCATCCAAGATCTGACTTCCCTTTCTCAGTGGCAAGGTTCGGAGTGAAGTCCGTGACATAGCTCGTTCCGCTATGTTCCACTCATTCCCCGGCTCCGAACCACTACTTGAGGAGGTTCCACCGGATCTATGCAGCGTGGCTGCACTCAGCACTTTCTCCGAAGGATGCAAATTCTTGCCGCCAAAGGTACCTGGCCGGCTAGGCGGCAGACGATTGTAGCTGACCAGCCGGTCCTCATCGGCAGTCGTATCCTCGGTTTGGATCTGCTCGAACACGCTTCTCTTATCAAACTTAGACAGGTTGCTTTCGAAGTCAAAGTCACCTAATTCTTGGACGTCGGTAGCGCTTTCCGTGGCCCACCCACTGGCATTTTGCGTTCTTCTCGAGGGGTTTTGGCGGTTGGTTTTGCGATTCACGGAAGACGCTGCATCCCGCCCGACTTTGCCTCCAATGAGCCCTGGCGTGCGTTGTGGACTAGCACCAGCTTCCTCCAGTATAGGTGTCTGTCGCCATCCAGAGCCATTGTACCTTAAACTACCGTTTGCGTTGGGCTGTCTTGCAGATCTTGGCGTCGTGATCTCGCCGTCGTCACCGGGTTGGTTTGTTATCGCTGACAGTGGCTGCCTCTGCCTGTTCTTGTTCTTGGTACCGCGACGTGTCTTCCTCCAGTGTTTTGTCTCTGTTTGCCCGATACCGTCCTGAAATGGCATTGCTGGTTGCGGCGAGGTGACGCTTGCCTTCCTACTGTTGGGATCCCTGATGGTCGGTTCATCCGTGTCCGCGCCTTCATCTGCATCTCCACCACGAAGTCCCAGCGCATCCACCGGTGTTGTTAAAGTAGATAGAGCATCGCCATCATTTTCACTCTTGGGTCCTACAAGCAAAGAAACCTTTTCCACGGTCTGCAACACCGTTTCCTGGACTGCTTGTACTATAGGAGCCTTTGCTGGAGCGGTCGTGTCATGAGCAGTTTGTGGCTCAGAGACTTTTGTATGTGTAGTCAATGATCGCTTCTCATAGCTCAAGATAGCGGGATCGACGAATTGCTGAGTACGAGAAGGAGCACGAGAGGTGGACCGAGAGGTGGACTGAGAGGACTTTTCTGCTGGCTGAGGCACAGCAGCAGTACTAGCTGAGGATGATGAGACGCCATTGCCATCGTAGCTGTCTCTCTGACGTGGTTCGTGGCCGCGAGAACGAGGTAGCGTATCATTTGGCCGGTCTGTTTGCACTCGCTGTCGGGGGAGTTCAGGAGCGATTTCCAGATCAGCAATTTGCGCGCCAGGTATGCTGTACTCTGGGAGTCGATGCCCGGTTGGCGTGAGAACTGAAGTAAAATTCAAGGTTAGCACGCGTTACAATCGCGCAGCATGTGATCAAAATGGCTTAGAGGAGCCTACCATCTGTCAGAAAGAGAGTCGAGCCGACTACATTGGCAACAAGACCTTGCAAGGAGGTATTCGGTGGATCTTTCAGCTTCACCAGGACGGTCAAGCCGATGAACTCGGTGGCCATCGGGCAAGCATATGTGAGAGAACCCAGCGCTGTCCTTTGTATATCATTGGCGCTGTGAACTTGAGGATGGAGTAACCAGGTAGATGTCTTCAGCGGCGCGTTTGCACGTGCCGGTACCTTTTGCGTCATCCCGCTGCGCACCGACGGGCGCGCCAACCTACTTTGAAGTACTTCAGTCCTTTGACGCGCTTTAGCCTTTAGGTCAGCTCTCCTCCATCTTTTCCGCCAGTTCACCGCTCGAACCACACATACTATACACTAACACTACTATGGTGCTAATATTGTGGTCCGAAGGGACAAAGGAAAGTGGTATTACTTCGGTCGCAGTGGCAGCAATTGACACCCCACATTAACGCCACTGCCAATATACTCTGAAACCTTTTTGCAACCTCTTGGAACCATCCTCGTAATTCATTACTTTATTACAAAACTCTTCCTCCTTCCTGGCAGTCATTCGCATGTGATGCAATAGCTGTGGGGACCTGTTCAAATTATGCTCACATATCCTCATTCAGTTGCGTTTTGGGCATGATATCGAGTAGTTGGCGGTGCATTGTTTTATGGAAGGCTTAATAGCCTCATGTCGAAGCTGTGAGCGCGAGTGATGATATATTGACTAGATAGCATCTCCAAGAACACGACGTGGGCCGTATATCAAAGCAGTATGTTAGACTTTGAAGCTAAGCTAAAATCTGTATCGTTGAAACATCACTGGAAAAGAGCCTCCGGAGCTGGAGCGGACTCAACCATTTCAGTGCGGTGGCGGAAGTCGTGCGGTGTTGAGAAGTCCGTCGCGATAGCTATTCTCCCCCTTTGATCATTGTGGTTCTAACTGCCACAGAATTGCAGTCTGCTCTTACTGCCTAAGCTGCCTGGTGTGTTGAACTCCCCGTTGTGCCGTGGAATACTGTCCTCGATTGCTACGTCTCCTGCCGAGAGTGCTAAGTTAGAGCGACTGTCAACTATGCTGTCTTAGCTAGAACTCGCCATTTAAGGAGTGCATATGCATGGAGAAAACGCCAGTCCATGGAGCTCGGTCTATATCAAATGAACTCTAGCAACAATGGTACAGTCTCCAACGCAGAACACCGTTTAAGGGCTAGTAAAGTTAGGAACACTTGTTCGTAAGAATGGCCGTCTTGCGATTCAAGCGTGCTGCCATCATGCTCGCCCAGGCGGCCGAAGACTCCCTCCTAATAAAAACAACTAGGTCCCGCACGTGAAGCCTTGTCACTCAAAAGCCGAGATCGGCATTGTTGATGCTTGCCGTCTTGCTCGCGGAGCGGCCTATCCACTCGTTGACTTCCTTCAACCACGCCATGCCGTTCTTGCTGGCGAACCACTTCTCGATGCTCGGTGACGACGCAATCGCGCTCTGCTCGAGTCAGTACTCAAAAAATGCTATCATAGTTTGTTCAAGTCTCCGTTTCGGAGCCTCTCGTAGCCATATGGCGTCCTCTCTATCATTGGCTCCTCTCCGAATACACCCGCCCTCTCTTCCGCTTGTAGCAACTTCATTCCACTTTGCTTCTCCCTGTCCCACAGCTTGCATTGAAACTTTGGGAATATCTTTGTCCATTCTCCTACACTCATCGAATCCAAATGCGCCGCAACATAGGCGCTGCCTTCTTTGACCATATTCTGGGGACTCTCGAGCCATGTTTCGTAGTCATCCACGTAAGACCTTCAACAAGGGCTTCCGAACTTGGAATATCGGTGACCAGTTCACTGGCGTTAGGCAGGCGCGTTGCGCACCAGTCAGGCTCCTCAGGCTGACCGCTAATAATATAGCATAACGGTATAGTCCAAGTTGTGTGATTCAGAATATCGCGTCGATTGATCGCTGACCAGACGAGGAAGTCCCAGTAATCTCCCTGCCGGCGATCCACAACGAGCACCTTAGTGGCTGCCCCGAAGACTTGCGCGGAGGTCTCCGACTCTCTAGGCGATAGTAGCGTACATAGGGATCTACATATTGGTTCTCGCGTGGCTGGGCTTCGTGATCTCTGAGATAAGGATTGCCGTGCCATATCTCACAGACGTGGGCTTGACCCTCGTAAACCGTGTGGGCGATGCAGTTGATACTGAGAAATCTAAGTAACGGAAAGGAAGGCAAGGGTGATGAGAGTAACGCCCTACCAAGCGTGCCATCGGTATCAAGATCCTCATGAAATATGGTAGGGCATGAAGTTCCTAGGCGAAGGCAGATGTGTCGAAGTTGAGGTAAGAGACACCGGATTGTCTGACAAAGGTGGGTTGAGCGCGGATGATGATCGTCGATGCGGTCCATGTCGATTTCAACGTTCGTACGACCTGTTGACAGATCTGGATGAAATCTACTATTAGACGTCTCGCAAGCCGCATCCAAACGGGGCCCAGGAATCTTTGGTAGTCAGGGAGACGGTTCTGAGCGCTTCGAATGAGGACATTATAGAGTAGAGGTTTTGCAGGTCACGCATAGCGAGTGCGTTTCGGGACTACCTTCTGTATGGAGACGTTGGAGGAGATCACGAGCTGCTGCTCGATTTGTATGATCGGGCTCCATTGTTGGCTTGGCAGGTACGATTTCCACGGTGAGGTTGCGGACAAACAGCGCCGTCGAAGTGGGAGCGGATATATATCGTCTACATTGTTGTTTTGGTGTTGAGGACAACGTCGCGATAGAGCGGTGGGAGTCCGATTTCATGCCATCTTTTGCAGCAACGAACGCAAAAGAGCAATGGAGAACAGGTTGTGGTGCTTTGCACGTGCTGTAGAATCAGTGCAAGAATGTCCCTTGGGAATGTCGAGGGGAGGCATTCTGTTGTCCTGAGTAGGCGTCGTTCTCTTCTACGTGGAGAATACCTGGTTGGCCATGACTGCAATGTTTGTTATGTGGTCCCTAGGTTGGAAAACGGAATATACTACGCGGCGAGCTTCAACCCAGGAGTATTGAGATAAGGTAATGTATCGCAGACACGACAGCAATGCAAACAATAATCCATGTTCAATCTTATTGCGCGGATTCAGTGCATCTGCTTCAGAGCCCCATTCGCAAGGTTTCCTGATCAAGTCAGTTCTGTAGAAAGGTTTGCTCCGAGGTAGGCTCCATTTACGGGGTTCACTGGCACCATGACCCGAAAAACAACCTAGAGCCGGTCAAGCTTAGTCAGAGAAGAGGAGAATGCAAGTCGATGTTTCTCTTCCGTAATGGAAGGCAGGTCCGAAAGTATACAACTCAAGAGGTGAATGTCAGAATGCACCTTTACTGCCTTCAAAATGGGACAGACGTGCATTGCTTGTTGAGTATGGAAAGTTCTGTAACTATGGCGAAGGTAGAGTGACTTAGGAACCATATTTGCACCTCCAGTGCGAGGCCCAGGTCAACCCTTGGCGATGGGAGGGGTAACAAACCTTGAGCAAGAGCAATATCTTCCACAGAAACTCAAAAATGTGGCTAAGATTCGTATGGCTGCCAACAGCGCCGGTCAGACAGCCAAAATCCGAATGACGCCAGAGTGTCAATATCCAGTGAGCACTACCGGACATGATGCGATTCGAAGTAACACAGGTCTCTTTTCTGAAGAAGACAACGACATGAAAGCGGTTGACACGAAAGACAAGATGAAGCAGACGAAGACGATGAAGGGGACATCGCGATTTGCAGACTGTCGATTGATAGTGGCTGGCCTGCGGACCTCGTATGACACAGCTCAAACGAACTTTGATAGAATATCCTGCAGCAGCTTGCGACGTGGCCTCCACTGCCTTCATTCCCTCCTAGAACGAGCGCCTGCAGCTCAACGTCTGCATGACACCGACCCAGGGGAGAGACGTGTGGCCGATATGTCGGAAAAGAGACTCACAACAGGTATTGGAGGCTTCTCGAGACCTCCTTCTCCGAAAGAAGCATCGCATTGTGGCACGCGCGCTGTTGTACAAGGTGGAGAATCGAGCCACTCTGTCGAGGAACAGTGGCAATTCGCGGAGAGACAACGGATGGCGGAATCGCTGACGGCCATGGAAAGCTATTTCCGATACGCGACGTTTTTCAATGGCTTTGCGAGCAAAAGCGTCAGAGCTGCCATAACAATTGATGACCACATGGGTGGTCGTCCGCCGAGGGCTCAGGCGGGTAGTCCGTAGGCATTGGCGGATGCGACACGCGCACTCCTGCTGGCTTATCCGTTTCGTTGCGTTCTGTCGCTTACATAGTAAGCAACGAGTAGTCGCGAGACAATACAAAAGTCTGCATGTCATACCTTTTGCATTGTCAATCTGTGCAATGTATCGGCTTATCGATTGACATCTTTGATCATCACGGCCGTGGGCTTTTTGATATCCTCTTAAGGCTCTTGTGAACATGTGCCGTGCAACATCTAGCTTGCCCTGGGCTTCATAGACGACGGCTAGGTTGCACAACGTAACGAGTATTGATGTGTGCTCTGGACTCAACGCCTTCTCAAATCCGCCGAGCGCCCATATATACATCTTCTCAGCCTCAGCCAGCTTATTTTGTCGCCGGTAGAGGATACCTAGGCTGTTGACGGTCTGGAGGGTTGATATATGCTCTGTACCGAGTACCTTCTCTTTACCTTCTAGCACCTGTATAAACATCGTCTCCGCTTCAGCTATCTTAGCCTGATCCATATAAAGGTTAGCAAGGTTATTGATAGCAGCAAGTGTTGTATGCTCCATGCCGAGAACGTTCCTATATCCTTCGACTGCCCGGATGTACATGTTTTCAGCCTCAGCTAGCCGGCCCTGATTATAAAGGAGAATGCCTAGGTTGTTAACTGTGCTAAGCGTAGATATATGCTCTTGGCCAAGTAACTTCTCTTTTCCTATTAGTGCCTGCTTATACATGTTTTCGGCCTTAGCTAGCTTTTTTTGATCCATATAGATGATTCCTAGGCTGTTAGCGGCCTTAAGGCTTAATATATGCTCCAACCCAACTCTTTTCTTATATCCTTCTAGCGCTCGTAGATACATCTTCTCTGCCTTATCTAGCTTGCCCTGATCTGAATAGACACGACCTAGGTTGTCAAACGACGAAAGTGTTGACATATGCTCTCGGCCAAGTACCTTCTCTTTACCTTCTAGTGCTTGTACATGCATCTCTTCCGCCTTATCTAGCTTGCCCTGAAATGTATAAACATTTCCGACATTTTGAACCGAATTAAGTGTAGATATATGCTCTAGGCCATATATCCTTTTTCTTCCGACTAGTGCACGCATGTGCATTTTCTCTGCTTCACCTAGCTTGCCTTGGGTGCTATAAACTGTACCCAGATTGTCGACTATCAACAACGTTAATGTATCCTCTAGGCCATACCACTTTTCTGCTCCTATCAGCGCCTGCAGGTACATCTTTTCCGCCTCCACCAGCTTGCCCCGGGCCTCAAGAAAAATTCCTAGATCGTTTGAAATCCACGGTGGGATAGCCTGTTCCGAATGCTCCCCATGTAACCTTCGGTACACTTGGCTGGCATGAGGCAACAGACGTTGCTCAAGCTTCCAGTGCTCAAGCTCAGATTCGTTCGGTACCATCCACGCCACTAGGCCTGCGGCAAGCCAGAACAGGATCCGTCTTTCATTGCCCTGTGAGAGCTGAGAGCACCATGTATGAAGGACAGAATGCATTGAGTGACTTGAAGTTTCTTGTCTCGCATCAACAAGCGAGTACTGCCATAGAAGCTGCAGAGCACCTGAAAACTCAAGCTCGTTCTTGGCGAGTCGTAGCACCCAGCCAGGGATCTTTAAGTCTTTGTCCAGGTCCGCGGCTTGCTGTTTGCTCTGCTCCATAGGCGAGGTACAAGCAATAAACTCGTACCACAAATCCTCGCAGTCAAGGAAACCCCAGAGCTTAAGCAACCTTGCAGCCTCCTCGCTTTGACTTTCCACATGCTCATATGAAATCGCCCATGTGGTCAGGATGCTCCGTTCGGCATATTCCTGTAATGGAAACTTGTTTTGCATTTGCATCAGATCGTGCCATTTACTCTCATAGCGCTTTAAGTATTCTGATGCAGATATGTTTGTTTGTTGCAGATATGATCCAGCTTGAGTAAGTGCGAGTGGAAGTCCGTCAAGCTTTTTGATGATCAGGTCCACGTCTTGAACGCATATGCCGCTCCGGTCAGCTATGCATCTAGAACGAGAGCTTGGTACGCGGACTTACCCCTGATCGACTTGCCAGCATTGTTTTCAAGTATAATCTTAGCCTGCTCGTCATCGATCTTGTCGATCTTGCAGCTACCCCCAATGCCTTGAAGGTTTGCCAATCGACTCGTGACTAGGATCGATCCGTGATCTGCCGAAGGAAAGAAATCTTTCACATCATATGCTTGCGGGTCTTTCTCCTTGTTTAGGTAATCATGGTCTGCGTTGTCTATAATCAGGAGCCAGCACTGGTTGGACAGTAGAGACAGCCACCGAATGACGCCTTCAACTGCGATGTTGCTGTCAACGTTTGGTTGCGTTAAGGCCTCGGCAACTCCTCCTGTTAGTTGATCTTGCGGCAGCCTGTGCGCCAGGTCAACAAACGACTGCTTCAGCCGATCTATCGAAGCCCCATCCAGCCAGAAAACCGCACTGTATGTGCTGCAGTGCTTGCGAGCAAATTCGATTGCAAGTTGTGTCTTGCCGATTCCACCAAGGCCATAGATGACGAATACTTTACGGCGGGTAGACCTGGTTTCAGCATTAAAATAGTCCTCAATCTGACACATCTCAACATCGCGCCCGACAAAGCGGTTGACCAATGGCACACCTTTCAGGCTGAAGGGCACATTATGTCTCGTCGAATCTACGCAACGTCCTGTCAGATGTATATTTTCCAGAAATCAGTCATCCAGCGCTGCTTGCTCTTGCGTGCAATCACAAGAGGGTTCAAGTGATGCCAGGAAAGGGTGAACCTTCCTTGGCTCCGAGCCTCACCATCTCAACTTCTGCGTAGGGCTTACGCACCAGCATTAGCGGAGGCATCAGCAACCTCCTCAGGACTGATATATCCAAGCAGTTCCTTTCCAAGTGCCGCTGCTGCTGCAGAAGCATACGCATGCCAATCATCATTCTTGTGCGAGTCGGCATAGTCAGAGATGCCACGTATAACGATACATCGAAAGTCGTTCATCAGTCCGGCCGCCTCCATCTCGAAACAGATCGCACCGCCGGATTCTCTGCTGAGTCTATTTCGCTCCATAGGGTCCTTCATCACCTGGTTGCCGGACGCAATAAGACCATAATGCACGCATGGCTGGTCAGGTGTCTCACGTTCCGCTCGTTGTTCTGTCATGGTTTTATCGCATGTCTCACACGTATCGTTTCCAGCCACATGCTTATAGTCGGCTCTGAACAGGATGTCATTCTCTACTGGCGGACGTTTGTATAGCCTGAGTCTGGGATATCTTTCCACCATCCGGGAAAGGTATGACGTGACCTTATTAGGCTGTACCCTGTGGTCCGAAATCATATTGGTCAATGCTGTCATCCACCTGGTCGGCGGAGGGCACAAGAATCCCTTGCGTTCGAAGCCATCCGGTGTTTGCTTTCCTAGATCGTATTCGATGACTCCGCCAGAAGTCCCGTGAGGCATACTGACCGCCACGTCGCCCAGCCGGATGTCATTCTTTTTGCTCGGCACACCACCACCAATGCCCACTAGCAAACGTAGGCTGATGGAAGGAAAAGTCCGGACCATGTGGATGGCGACCGTGGCTGCGGATCCTATGCCCTGAGACCCTCTTGGGAGGGACGCAAGAACGACGTTATGGCCGTTGACTTGACCAAGGATGTACTGATTGGTGTCGCCCCCTGCCGGAGGAAGTCGTTCGTGTTCTTCGTCTAGCATATACCGTGCCGCGCTCAGCTCAACCTCCAGCGGACATATCCAGCCTACCTTGTAGGCATTCTTGGTCAACTTCCTCTTAGCTTGCTGGGCCATTGTAAAGGCTAATTGCTTTAGAAGCACCCACTAGGACATTAGTCGGCCCACCCAACTAGGCACATAATGCATTTAGGAGGAGGCCAGAGTGATGGCCAGTATCAGAGGACCGGGACAGACAAGTCACGAGTATGACATGGAGCCATCGCAGGGGAACCGTCAGAGATGATCGTGGCTGTGGAAGTAAGAGACCGGAGGTGCGGCTCGTAAACGACAAGATGTTGCGAGCAAGACGGATAGCACTCGCCAAGGCGCACTTGAAGCTTTTACGCAAAGCGATGTCTGCCTTAATCAGCTTTAGGCTCAGATGCAGCCGAACCCCACATGCAAGCTTACTTAACCTTATAATTAGTTACAGTCGTAGCCAGAACCGGCGTCACCCCAAACCCCGAAGAAATTCTCACAAACACGTGACCGCAAGGACCGGTCACTCTCTAGATGCCGCCACCTCAAGGGTTAGCAGCCCTAAAATACTAGGAAGATAAAGACCTGATAAAGCTGACTAGTTTAAGGCCTATAATCACTACGCGGGGTAATAGTCTGACCGTATTTGCTATGGCGGTCGGCATGTGTGTGAAATTTTGTTCGGGGTTTGGGGTGACGCCGGTTTTGGCTACGACTGTACCCTAAGAATCTAAAACTCATAAACTGTCTACGGATTCGAACAGGGCCTTTATGCTTGAGAGATGCCACTGGGCGGGAATGTGGGAGCGTGTAAAGTTCGATGAAAATGTAGAAGTATATTCCAAACCATGCAGATTCCACAGCCCACAAGTTGGGAAGGCTTGTAGAGCGTTTCTCTCAAAAGCTTAGCCTAAGTGCAATGCGACGTTTGGCAAGTGTAACTACTCTGAACATACTATCTGAGAACTGTTCAGCTCTTTTCGGTACATCATGCTGCTGAGAGTGAAAGAGAATGCCTTTTCTCATCCCCGTATCCCGTCAAACTCAGACCCTCGCCCTCATTTTGACTCCCCCTGCACCTTTTTAACAACCTTCTCGACCTTTTCATAAAGCGGATGCTCCTTCTCCAGCCCCGTAATCTCACTCGTAGCCTCCTTCGAATCCTTCTCCTTCAATATCTGTGCCAGCTTCTTGCTCTCCTCATCATCTTCCACATTCTGGAACCTCAACGCCATCTCAATCGCGCCGAGCAGCCCATCAATCTTCTCACCCATCTCCGCCAGATGCGCCGCTGGCCCGATGAAGCGCTCCTTCCTGCTCAGCTTGCGCAGCGGCGCGCGCCCGACCCGCTCCACAGTGTCCTCCAGCGCCGGGTTCGAGAAGCGGCTCACGATCTTCTTGACGTAGTCGGCCTGCTCGTCCTTGCTGATGTCGTGCTTGTTGACGATGAGGTGCGCGGTTTCGCGGAGGACGTTCTGCACGATATCGTGGAGTTCCTTGTCGGCCATGACTTCGTGGATGAGCTTGATCCCGCGGTTGTAGCCGTAGTAGGCTGCGGTCGCGTGGCCGGTGTTGACGGTGAAGAGCTTGCGTTCGATGTACGGCTGCAGGTCCTCGACGTAGTGGACCCCCTTGATGTCGGGCGCGTTGCCCTCGAAGGGTTTCTCTTCGACGCACCATTCGTAGAATTTCTCGATCTTGACGTTAAGCCCTGAGTTGGGGGGTTGCACGGGGACGATGCGGTCCACTGCGGAATTAGCGAAGCGTGCCTTGGATTTGAGGTTCTTCTTCGTTTCATCGGAGAGCTCTTGCTCGATGAGGCCACGAAGGGTGTCTGTTGCCCCGATGGCATTCTCGCAGGCAATGACTGCGACTGGAGTGTCCTTTTTGCGTGCCTCGATACCTCTGGCGATGACCGGAGCGATGAACTTGAGTATATTCGGGCCGACCGCGCAAGTTATCGTGTCGGCGGTAGCAAGCTCTTCGACGACTTTGTGCCCTTCATGCTTGGAGTTTATAGCTCGATAGTTCTTGATCTCGAATGTGTGTTCGCCTTCTACACCAATCTCGGTAACAGTGTACGAAGGAGTGTTTTGCAATTGCTCGATGAGTTTGTCCACCACATCGACGAAGACGACTTCGTAGCCCGAGTTGTGGAGGAACTCGGCGACGAAACCGCGGCCGATGTTTCCACCGCCGAAATGTATTGCTTTCTTCTCAGGCATGTCGAACAAATTGAAGCGCTGGAAAGAAGAGAAGAGCCGGATTGACAGGAAGAGCTCTTTTAAAGAGTATGCGGGGTCGCGGGGGCTCAGTGGAAGTATGCGGCCTCTAGATACGTCACCAAGGTATCAGCAACATGCCAACGAATACGGGTAATATGAGCTTGTTGTACTTACGCGATGTCTAAATAGACAATATGTACTGCAAAAGCAAGTTGAGATGAGAAGTTAAGAGAGCTTTGATCAGGGACGAAATTTATGCTTGTGGGGTACGCAGAAATAAACCGTAGAGTGACCCCTGCTACGGTCATGGACAATTTGACATTGACACTAATGTGCGATGACATTGCGCAACATAATTGGTGAGTGTTGACACCCCTGCATATCAGAGAAAGGCCGAGATCGTCTTGGCACATCAGGGCTGCTATCCCAACGGGAAGAGAACTGGAAAGCAATATGTCGTCTATATCCATAAATGGTTGAGCTTTTTGACGCATCCTCTGAGAACGCGGCGCCCTCCAGAATCCGAACTAAAGGGCGCCTTGTAGTTCCCTTACACCACATGTATCTTAAATAAACCATAGTCTGGAGTAAGCATATTTTCTTGCAAATACAGTTCGCAAGTACATCAACGAGCGCCACCATCTATATGATATTCACCCATACGCCCACATATCTGCCTCGCCGCCGTCATATTCAAACCCATTCTCCACAAAATCTCTTTCATAGCTCTCAGCGCTCAGTCCGTTGCCCTTCTTCCTACCCTTCGCGCCACCATTCTTCTTCTCCTCCGACAGCTCCGCCCGAGACAGACTCGCATAAAAGTTCCGCACCCTCTCGTGCGCCATCACCTTCTTAGGATCGAATCTCAGCACCTGAAGACCGTCCATCGAAGTCGCTCGACTCAACGCAACATAAGCTTGACCCTTCTCGAACACTTTACCCAAGTCGACTTTGACCCGCTCGAGGGTTTGCCCCTGGGCCTTGTGGATGGACAGTGCCCACGCAAGTATCAGTGGAACTTGTGCACGCGAAGCCTGGACCTCCCCGTTCGGAAGCTCAACCTTCCAGGTCTCCCGATGACATAACATGTCTCTTATCGTGCCGTCGGCAAGGACGAACCGCACCAACGGCCATGTCTGCGAGGTATTGGCTAGAGTGCACATCTTTATTTTCTCTTTCCTCTCAGCGGGATTCAGATCTTTCTCGTCGGCGTCTGCTAGCATTTCGAATTGCTCCGTGTTATTCGTGTAAGAGGCGAAGGTTTCCTCGCTCATGAAGTCGTGGACCTTGCCAAGCGAACCATTGACCAGACTCTCATCCATGTTCTTGATAAGCATTACTTGAGCTCCCAACTTGAGCTCAATCACTTCGGGGGCCATGCAGTTTGCCAATAACTTCGTGCGCAGAGCTACGTCGGTTATCGTTCCTCCGTCTCTTGCCTCAAAGATCCTTACATTCCCATCGAGCTGTCTCATGCGCGAATTGTTGGCTCCATCGACCTCTTGCCGAGTGGGAAATCTAGTCGGTTAGTTAGCCTCTCAGGTTATCTCTAAGACTCGACTTTGTAGTGGGCTCTTACAGCTCCGTAGCTGGCATTTGATCCACGAGCGGCCGGCTGAGCCTCTTGAATGCATCAATGGATTGCTGCGTCAGGCGACCTTCTCTCATTTCGTTAAGCATTCCAGCAAACACTGCAAGTTGTCAGCAATCGTCCTTTTAGCCTCTATTGTAGCTTTCGGGTTCACCTGGATCCTTTTGCCTAAACACATGGTGCAATCCTATTGTGTGCTCGATGGATGTATTCCATGTCCCAGCATCGAAAGCAAACTTCGATATCCGGTTCGCCTCTGGCACTGGTGGTAACTGGAAGAAATCCCCAGTAATTACCAGCTGGATGCCACCGAACGGTCTACCGTTATTTCTCATGCGCCTGGCAATTTCTTCTAGCTTGTCAAAGAGCTCGCCATCGACCATAGAGATCTCATCTATGATGAGCACCTTGGTCCGCATCCATCTATGCTTCGTCTTTTGGTTGCGCTTGATCTTCTTGACAAGTTCTTCAACTGATTCCTTCCCGAGTCCAATCCCAGCGAAGCTGTGTAGCGTGACTCCGCCGACGTTGCAAGCTGCCAGCCCAGTCGATGCCGTTACAGCCACCCGGTCTGGTTCTCGCTGGTACTTCTTACGCAGCGACGCAATAATTTCCCGTAGCAGTACCGATTTGCCCGTGCCTGTCACATATTAGCGGACAAATAATGAGGCATAGCTCTGCATAAATGCTTACCGGCCGATCCAGTGAAAAAGACACTGCTTTGATTCTGTAGGACTAGATTAAGGACTTGTTGCTGCTCATCACTTAAGAAAAATCGTGCCACGCTTTGTCTCTTCCTTTTGGTCGCCGCAGCCTCAGTGCTCTCGGAGTTACCTTCGTTGACTTTGACCAGCTTCTTGTTTGCCTTTCGAAGGTTCTTCTGCTGCTCTTTTACAGCACTGGCCGTCGTGTTCCACGGAAAGGAGGCTTTTGAAGTATCTTTAGGCAGCGGAGTATACGATACAGCATACTCAGACAATCTGGGCTTAGACTGCGCATAGCCTGAACTGCCACCATTTACGTCGCGCAGATGCTCGGCTTTGACATGTGCCTGATTCGAGTCGGACTCAAGCCAAGGTAACGTTCTGCGTTTCGAGGGGCGGGAAATGGGTGGCTGAAGGACTGAGGTTTGTGGCTCAGGATTGGGAACGTACTGAAACTGCCGAATGGCGGTAGCCTTGGGTGGTGTGCGGCGATGCTCTTCCGGCGAGGATGACCAAGGTATAGGCACGCTGCTGAGTGTTGCCTGAGGAGCGGGTTGCCTGTGGAGGGCTTGTGAAGGCTCTATAGAACCGTAACCTGAATCTGCCCTTACATTCCACCCTGTCTCAATAGATCTTGAAGCGGCGAGTGTGGGATAGGCGATTTTCTCAGCCGTTTCTAGATTTTTAGCCAAACTCGGATAGGATACTGTCTGTTTGGAAGCCGGATCTTCTACATCGAGGTCTACATCGCTATCAAAGTCGTTTTCGTTGAAATACACATCGTTTTTAATCCTGGCAGAGCCAACCTTGTTCCCCGGTAACAGGTCAGAGATGAGGATTGGGTTCTCCTGTGAATTGGGTTTGAAATAGCCACTATCCTCGAACGCATTCTGTGTTTCCAAGGCTTTGGTCAAGCCGCTTGCCGTTCTCTTAACCCCGTATGCATGTCCTGTCCGCGCTCTTCCATGATCAGGCCCATCGTGTCCTGGCGAGACAGGAGGCTTCAAAATGTTGCCGGTGACGGTGCTCAGGGGACGACTGTTCACGCGTGCTGAGTGCTGCAGATGTGGTCGAAACGCGTCTGTCGGACTGCTAGACGGGAAGAGCTGCTGCGCCAAGGGCTTGCTTGCTGCCGTTACAGAGGGCTTAGTTGCTGTCTGATGATCGTTGACAGCCTTTCTAAGCATTGCCGCGCTATGGAACCGCGAATTGACGAAGGCAGATTCTTGATTGAGACGTGTAAGTGGACTCGATGCGAGGTGTGGGACGTTTCGCGCTCTGCGGTGACTCGAAAATATGCGCCACGCTGCTGGTCTGCTAGACGGGCCCACCAGCATACAGCAAAGGCCGAGGAGGATGCAGGTCAAGATGCTTGTCAGAAGTATCTCGACAAGCGACATGCGTTCTGAATCGCCATGTGGGTGGATGTAGCATTCATGGGATAACGTGAGGCTTTCCCCGCGGTACACCTCCCTTCACGGAGGGAACGCGAAGCACCGCGCCAAGACTTCGTCAATTTAAGCCTTGGATAATGGACAATGTCCTACCTACCACTCCTACGTACCTATAGCACAATTCCCTTTTCGCCCGACGAGTATATAAATTATATTCGCTCTTTTGAATCTAGTGCAATGATAGTCTCACGGAGCAAACACACTGACATTATTTGTAACTACCTACTGGCTGACATATTCTACTCGAGAAGTAACCGGGTTCCACTTGCTTGATGCAATGTTACCCATCAAGCACTATAGAGAAACAGAGACATAGAAAGCCAGACAGCCGTTCCAGACAGCACCCCACGGCGATACAGAGAAGCTGAGACTCGTAGCAACGAGCCCTGCCTGCCAGCCCATTTGTCTAACAATTTGTAAGAGAAGCGTGACCTGACAGCCTGCCTGCGATGCCAGAGAAGATTCAATACCCGACGACAGACCTAGATAACACCGACAAACTGTGCCGTAGGCCACACAAAACTGTCCAAGCGTGGCTCCAAAGTAGCCGCTAAAGCCCCGAGCATGAATACAGGAAACGCGGAGTTCGACTTGGTGCGTCGAAGGAAGTAGCGAAGAGGCGCTTTAGCCATGGTAGCCGCCGTAGCCATTGCTGTAAGTTGGCGTCTGCTGAGCCCACTGTGCCGGTGGCTGTTGGTTGCCGCGTCCGTAACCACCAGCATTGCCTTGCATGGGAGGATATTGTTGTCCGCCATAACCGCCTTGAGGTTGCGGGAAGTGCTGGCCGCCGGGACTGGGACCTGCTGGAGCTAGATAAGCGAACCAACATGTGCAAAAAGGTGGAGATGCTTACGTTGAGGTGACATTGGTCCGGGAGCACCACCGTACTGTGGAAAGTAGGCTGTATTTGGGGAGAAAGCTTGTTGAGTAGGAGTTTGCTGAGGAGGGTAATCGCCATATTGGCCATTCGGTGGACGATCTTTGCCCCACTGCATCCAAAGTCAGTCACGTGGATGGTAGATGACGCGATGTTGTGCCTTACACTGCATTTCAGTGGACGTCCGTTGACATTATATCCGCTGAGCTGACAGATTGCCATGGCTGCGTTCTCATGAGTGTCCATCTTCACAAATGCGAAGCCGCGATCAGATTGAAAACGCGTCTCAACAACATAGCCGAAATTTTGGAAAAGAGGTACAAGATCGTTTTGAGTTGTATAGGGAGTGAGGTTGCCAACATAGCAAGTAGTCTGCCATTGCGGAGTTTGCGCAAGAATCATATCGTAGCTTTGTACGCCATGGGTTGGAAAGTGGTGGTGGCCGAACGCGTTAGTGCTCGACATTCCCATCTGTGCCATGGCCTGCTGTTGCGAAATCGAAGGTTGACCCTTTTGATTTGCCCAGTTGCACCGGATTGCACGAGAACCAAGCCACTCGCCGTCCATAGAGCTGAGAGCTCGCTCAGCATCCGCGCGGTCTCTGAATGCGACAAAGCCGTAACCACGAGAACGACCAGTCTTCATATCCCACATTACTCGGGCTTCAGAAACAGCGCCGAATGTGCCGAAGGCCTGGACGAGAACCTCATCATTGACTTCATTAGAGAGATCGCCTACAAATATGTGGAAATGATTGGAAGTATCCTCTTTGTTATTAGAGTTCGACTGATAGGCCCAGTTGACGCGAATCTCCTGCAGAGGGTAAGTATTTGCGACATCAAGACTGCTCACTGACGCTGACTCACAGATTGATGAACACGACGGCCGTTGAGAGTCTGCATTGCTCGTTCCGCTGCTCCTGGATCGTCGTACTCCACGAAGCCGTAGTTGAAACCCTTATTAGCAAACTCAGCTAAAGTCAGTGAATGTCACAGAGACTGCGGAGTCAACAATTCTGTGAGAGGGGTAAAGAGTTCGGTGGTAGAAGGTGAAGTGAAGACAGGTGAGAGTGACGCGCGTGTTCATAGCGGACCGAACCCTGGTAAAGAAAACAGCGGATATGAAACAACAAACACGGGTTCATGCGCCGTGTTACATTAACCAATCACAACTCTGAATATCGGTGTAATATCCCGTTCAGGTCTGCTGGATCACAAACTCGCTATGCCTGATGCTGTGTGTGAGATAAACTTACATTCTTGTCAGGGATAATCTTCACGTTTTGAACATGTCCAGTTGTCTCAAATATTTGACGAAGAACCTCTTCAGTCACCCTGGGATCGAGCCCGCCCACGTACAACGCGCGCTTATTCGGTTCCGGAGCTGAGCGACGTACGAAGCCTCCTGGACCAGCGGTAGGAGACATGCCCTGATCTGGCGAAGTAATAGATGTGGGCATGGCGTTGTTCTGGTCGCTGGTCTGTATTGGTGCAAGGGGAGGCGGTGGCAGATGTGAGAGGTTGGTGTTGCCATTGCCATATAGCTGCTGACCAGGCGCAATGCCAACGGTAGGCGGCGGAGGGAGTGTAGTAGAGTTTACTGTGTCCGCCATCGCGACGATGTATTCGCCGTTCGTATTCTGTGGTTGTTCGTTCGTGGTTTCAGATTGACTGAGCGAAAGTCCCCCGAGTGCTCTGTGCGCACACTGAAAGTGGAACACGCGCAGTTGCCGTCTCGGTAGGGGCAGGGTTTCAGAGAGAAAGAATGGATCTCTGTTCGGCGAGGTAGCTAAAGTGTAGACTTTCAAGTATGCGTGACGCCGCAGGATTCCGGGCAAATCGAACTTCGTCGAAGAACTGACGCGCAAGAAGTGGATACGCTGTCACACAGTAACACTACACCAGAGAGAAGACAAAGGGAAAGGGAGAAAAGATGACGAAAGGAAAGAGACGAAGAACGCTCACTTCCCAACGCCTAAGTAAAAAGATGCACGTTGATGTTCTTGAAGGAAGAGTGACGAGAGAAGCCTGTAAGCCCCCCAGCAGCCGTTTGGTTCGCAGAAATCCCAGATAAGGCTGCGGGTGACTAACGGGCGCTAAGGCCGCTTGCGCAATTACTTTATTCCTCGGTGCTTCAGCATCATGGTTCGCCGAGAGAGCATCTCAGTCACGTGTACGAGTAACGCTTCGACTTCATTGTGGCAATTGTCCTTCCTTAAGTGTATTTTCTTGGCATTCCGCATTCCTGAAACAGTATTGAATCTCCCTTAATTCAGAGAAAGCCAAAGAACATAGTAAATATAGTGTATCCATCGCGCAAAAGCCCCGTCATGTCGGAGCAAGATTCACATGCCCACGCACTGGACCAGCTTCAGGCGATGGTCAATGCTATAGTAAGATACCAAGATCCGAATACCGAGATACTGTCGCTTACACCCCGTAGTTAATCCAAGTGGGCCGCGTCTTCGCCGCTCCATCTAACAATCCCCGTGCTGCCGCCAATACCAATGCTCAGCTTCAGCAGCTGATTCCCGCGACGCTGAATCGTTATCATGAAGCTCTCGACGAATTCGAAGAGGAACTTGTACGTCACCAAGAAGTCTTTCTTCGTCCTACTTTTCGCTGATTCACGAGTAGATGCACGCTAAGCTGGTTATGAGAAGGGATCTAGCACTCTGCCAAGCCAAGCGCAGTGAACGCCCGAAGGAGACCGTGCCTCAGCAGTCATTTGCTCCTGTAAAGGAAGAACCCTCCGAGCAAGGCCGGAATGCCGAGCAATCAACTCTCCAAGCCACAGAGTCTAAGGAGTACCCAGACACCACTATGATCGACGAACCAGCAACAGGCGGCACCAGCAAGATCACTAATGGGTCCGCTGCGGACGCTCCCGCGATACCCCCTGAGCAACCTCCACGAGTGAAGATCGAAGAGCCCTCTGACGAGCCTCCGGTATCCGCCGAGCCACAGAACACCCTACCAGAACAAGCACGCGTGCCAAGCCCCATGGCTCCAACGCCCCAGAATGCCCCTTCAGCGCCCATATCAATCAAAGACGAGGACCTCGACTCTGCCTTTACCGAAAAGCCCCCCGAAGCCCCACCAAACCATAACAATAAACCGACTGAAGCAGACTTCAAGTTGGAGGATCTCGATTTCTCCAGTGCCAACGTCAACCAGCAGCTCTTCGACGGCGGCCAACAAAACGCCGGCGCAGCATCAGCCGCACCGGATATGAACACCATGGATTCACTCCTCCCAGGTCTCGAAAGCTACGCAAATGCCAGCAGCAATATGGATGAGTTCACGGGCATGGACCTCAACTTAGCAGCTGAGACCGCGCAGCCGACAAACTTGCGAGGCGGAGCAGACACGGCAGATGCACCGCCGGACAACCAGCACATGATGGAATCTAATTTCGATGACTGGTTCAACTCTATCGACATGGGCGACACGGGGGCCGGAGGAGCAGGAGATGGCGCGGCAAGCGCGATCAATGATTTGGAGTTTGACGATGCGTGGTTTGATATGCAGCAGAAGTAGATTCAAGCGCTCTTCCGTCAAACCGCCATATGAGGTGGGAAATAGAGTGCATCAAGAATCTCATATACAACACTGATTATGCCTACAGAGTGGACCCTTTTTGCCTACTTTAGCAGCTTAGCTTGCCGAAAGCGTGTTCGTCTATTGCCGTTCCCAAGATAAATGCGCTATGAGAAGACGCTCACACCGTTGGATTTTCTCAAATCACCTGTAGTGTCCTCCTCGAACTAAAGCAACAACATTAGCTCCTTTCTGTCACATCATAAATCTGAATGAAAGACTCACATCTAAAAACCCGCAAGCGGAGATGCAGACCACAAAACAGTCCACCAGATCCGCCAATACACTATTTCCCTCCGCCTCGCCCTTTGTCTTTGATGCCCCATCGATGCCGAAGCCTCCTATGCCGGTATGACGCTTTAAGATGGCAACCACCATGTGTCTATTCTCTTTGAGGAATTGACGGCCTTGAGCGATCGTTTGCTCAGATTGCGTTCCGCGGGAGAGGATCACGGCGGTGATGACGCGGAGGATGGAGAGGAGGAGGGAGAAATAATGCGTCAGGGCTGATGGGTTGTCTGATTCTGTCGCCGGAGTAAGTGTTAGTAGACGGGGAGGGGTATTGATTATATCGGCATCTGGGAATCGTGAAACAGCGACTCACCGAGACCGATATCCGGATCAGCACTGAAGATGCCGGATTCCCGGACTGCTTGAAACAGGCCTGCATTCAGAACGTGAGTGGCTCCTTGACGGGTTTCTGATATGCGAAGAAGGAGAGCCAAACTCGATTCGTAAATCGATAGCAGAGTTGGCACATCTAGTTGAGAATTAGCTTCGTGAGTGGATACAATGATCTTCCGTAACTTACCGGCAACGTTTGCCTCTCGTAGCTCGATCGGCATGCTCTTAATTAAATCCACCGGCATGGTAACAAAACCGAGCCGGACAAACGACTCAATCATGAATCTCGACTCCTCGCTCTGACCTAGGTTCACTAGAGCATCCAGAAAAAGCAAAGCCGCAATACGACATGTGGGCTCCCCAGCGAGAGCGTCATCGCAGACAACATCGATAAGTCGATCCCCTGCTTTTTTGACCGCCTGAACACTGTGGCGCCGAGCCAGGGAGCCTTTTCCAGCAGCATTGCATAGGCCTCGTAGGTAGCGGTAGCAGATGTCATAACATGTAGTCCTGAGCGTTGCATTCGCTAGCAGGCAATGTATACCGTCCAGTGATGAGCGGAAGACTTGAAACAGCTTATCGTGGGCGGCGTTGCCGGCTTTGGTCTTTTCAGCGGATGAAGAGGTAAAGTCGGCATGGTGTAGGAGCGTTCGGATCAAACGCGCTAGTTCAATTGCCGATGCCACATTCTCCGAACACGATCTTTCGAATTTGGGGATGATGATTTGCAGGGTCTGATGGATGAAGGAAGTTTTTGCCGTTGGCTCGAAGGTGCAGGTCTCGATCATGACGACCATGAGCTGCACCCAGGATTTTGTGGCTCCATAGTGTGCTATTGCTGCCAAAATGCGCTGATTGCTAGCATGTAGACTCAAGAGGAGCTCTTGAGCTTCTTCTCGGAATTGTTGCTCATTGTTAGGGTTATTGACCTTGCCAGACTTTAACAATTCGTTTTTCTTCAAAGCTAGCAGCTCTTCCACAATGCGTAAATCGTACGTGGGAACACTACCTGCTGCATTGGTTTGAGATATGCTGAGATCGAGGTCGTTCAAGAATTTTAGCGGCGGTCGCTGAGCTCCACTGCCCATGTCAAGCTCCATGAAGTCAAACAAGTCGAAGACGGTCGGATTTTGGAACTGATCGCCTTCAGGAAGCACCGTGCTTCCCAGCAAGGCGGCTTGGATTCGTGCCTGAAGTGTCGGCATACCACCCTTGGCAGTCGCTCGCAACTCCATTGCCGCGTACTCGTAGTAGGCAGAACGCTGACGAAGAAATTTTGTAAGAGCTACCGCGGCATTATTGGTGTAGAAACCAGGCCCAGCGACAGTCAATCCGTCCCACGCAGTGTTTGAATCAATAACGGTCTGCTTCAGTGTCTGAGCGAAGACAAACTCGCTAGCCCGGAGCTCCAGATTGACGTAAGTCGCAGTAAGTGGTGCTCTCCAAAGAGCTTGCAGAATGCCGATACAACTGGACTTCACTGTGGCCAGCCACGAAAGAAAACCCACGTCATCTCCGTCAGGACAGTCAACTGCAAGCTTCATGATCGTGTGAAATAACGAGGCATTGTTAGAGAAGAGACCATCCTCTGGAATCTGAACTGAGTTCGCAGTGCATGAGAAGCCAAGCAACGAATGTGCCATCATAGGACGATTCGGAAGTGCTGCCAAGCAGCTGTTCAAAAATCTTAGAATGCTTGCCCTAATAACAAATCCGGGAGACGCCGGACCTTCCTCTAGCTCCCGTCCATCTAGCTGAATGGCCGCAACAAGAGATTTGGCAATCCGTTCCGACTCGCCACCCGACTCGAGAGCGGTAATAAGTATGCTACGGTCCGACCCATGGGTGAATCCTATCCTAAGAGGGATTGCAAGCTTCGACGACGAGGAAATCCTTTCCAACAACTGTAACGAGACAATAGTTAGGTCCTGGTGGCCAGTACCGCAATACAAGCCGAGTTGCGTTATGATGTTCAAATGAGAGGAAACAGCATCGTCAAAGGACGCCAGTGCAGGATCCGCAATTTGCTGTGCTGCGGGCGAAGATTGCAATTTGATGGTTGGTCTTACGATATCAAGGTAGGTAGCTTGCAAATCCATTATCTTATTCATAACCTCAATAGCTTTCACCACGCCCAAGACCAAAGGTGAGTCGGGCATGGCGTTGTTAACCTCCTCAACGTCCTGTATGACAGTCGAGAAGAGAGTATTAAGAACCTGATTATTGAATAACCATTCCATGACCCGAGCGAACGGGTGAAGCCGAACGTAAGCCGCAAGAGAAGAGGTGTGCATGATACCTTCGACAGGTATACTAGATTTGTTGGCAAACACTACGAGATCCTCGTTGAAGGTTGCTAAACATGTGGAGGCGAAAGTCAAACACGTCAGACGGAGTATACGGGACTGCGCAAGATCTTGGAGCTCATGACATTTCACGCCAAGACATAGGCCCATAGCAAAGTCCACGTAAGGCTCAATGCTCGGCATTCGGTAGGCGCTCCCCAGGTTTTCCGGAAAAGGGAGTCTGTCGTTGATACCGGTATCGTCATCCACAGGAGTGACCAGAGCTTGCAATAGACTTACGAAAGCGTTCGGCTCTTCGAACCCGGTGGCGATCCTTTCAAGGATGTCCTTCTCCGTGTATGAAGCGAAAGCACGCTGCGTCAGGCTTTTACCCAGAGCCGTGGATGGACTGGAGCCTCCGGCGACCCACTGATCGAGGACCATCCACATGCCATCATTGACTTCGAACGTTTTGCCCGTCATTAGAGCTGCCAACGTAGTGAACACGCAAGCGCGTAGACGGCTTTCGATGTCGCTACTTGCCAAAAGCAGGAGCACCTCGTGGAATCTAAAGGTTTCGTGTGACAATAACCAGTCCCGTGCTGCCTTACTCTCACGGCAAAGATGCGCTACGAGCCTGAGATATGCCTCCAGCATCAATGCGCTTTCAGGCTCTGAAACCTGCTCTGCGCCGGGCTTATCATCTTGCGTTACGTTCCGTCTTACTATTGCTGGCTTATCTCTGATAGTGGAAGCATAGAACTGTAGCTCATTAAAGATTTGTTCCCAGCTCAAAGTGCTGGTCCTGCGCATTTTACCCACGGCGTGGCTCCCTTCGTCTTGGAGGAACCTGTGAGCGGCATTGGCACATTCCTGATCTTGGGCGAGCGAGCGCAGCATTTCACAAAATGCGGCTACTCTAGGTGTGGATTGGCGTTTCGAAGCCCACTGAAGGAACCCAAACAAGTTCCCTTCCGTGTCACCCCAGAACGCTTCTGCAGCATCAGGGGCTCCTTCAAAAGCATATGAGATTATAACAAGGAAACGCTCGAGATGAAGTTCATAGTCTGAAGCGCCCCTTTGATAGCGACCGTGCAGCTGCTTGCGCTGCTCATCTTCCTCAACTTTAAGTTTCCTCAGCGCGTCTGGCATATTGGTAATGAGAGCATCTGCGAATCTTTGCATCTGCTGCATAAGCGATTTTTGGTAGTATGGCATAGCTCGAACGGCGTCGGCTGGCAGCACAGGCGTATCCTGCAACAAGAACGACGTAAGGCCCTGCCGCGCAGGATCAAGCCAGTCGCTGCTTTTGATGTCTTGGCTTATCGAAAGCATAAAATGAAATGCACCATCTCGAAGTGCATCCATGAAAGACAATGTACGATTTTGAGCCTCGGCTTGCATATCCACCCCTTGCAGAGGGGAAGTCACAACATAGTCCAAGTAACGACCACTGTATTCCGCAAGCCACCATGCCACAATGGATGCATGAAGGCTCCTTAAAGGCCATGGTTCGGCATCTTTTTCCCCTCTAAGAAATTCATCCAAGGATCTTGCCTCACGAATAGAGCACGGCCCGTCAGGAGAGGCACAATATGATATCAAGGAAATGAGGCATGAGATGTAGTGGAGCATGGTGACGTCGTGTCTATCTAGTGCTTTGACCTGTCCCACGAGGAAGCGCAAATCGTCGGAGGTCGTATGGGCAGGTTTGACGAGGTAAGAGGTAAGGGCACCTAGCGACTCATGCTGTCTCGTGAGGCTGTATGATTGAAACTTAAGTAGCTCAAGAGCCTCTGCTGAATGAACTTGTCCAATGATGGATGCACTTTGGAGCCGCTCCGTCAATTGCTGTGACCATCTCTCTATGTCTGTCATGCTTGATATACACTTTCGCCAGTACCTGGACCCGTTCTGTACTTGATCATTTTTGACGTCCAAAACTGAACTGACTACGTCTCTCAGGATCTCCCCTCCTTTCTGCGCGCCGTTAGGGTCTAGTGAAAGCTCGACGGTCAAGCGTAAGCACTCCAGCAGGAACTGCCTCCGTTCGTGAAAGGTGAGGATAGAGGCTACAAGTGGAGTTCTGTCGAGGCGCCGCGAATCCCGTTGAGAGGAAAGATAAAGTTTCGCTGCCTCTAGCTCATCGAGATCAAGGGCGTCGGCGACTTGGATAGTCTCTTGTCGAAATTCTTCGTTGATAGCATATTCTTCATTGTCAATGCGGATGGTGCCTACGTTGAGTCTTTAGTGGGCATTGACCGAGCCGGAGTTGGTTTTCTACCTGAAGCTAAAGCCTGCCGGCTCGTGTCGTTCTTTGATGGCTTATCGAGTAATTTCTTGAAATCTTCAATCTTCTCCTCTAGCTCCGCCCACAGCCTTTCCACGTTCCGTAAA
The DNA here is from genome assembly GCA_021030975.1 of Lichenothelia convexa. Classification (NCBI taxonomy): domain Eukaryota; kingdom Fungi; phylum Ascomycota; class Dothideomycetes; order Lichenotheliales; family Lichenotheliaceae; genus Lichenothelia; species Lichenothelia convexa. The sequence goes on from JAGFMK010000033.1 coordinate 33,869, forward strand.
CGAGATTCAGAAAAGGCGACCAGGTCGCGATGAAGTCCTTGTAGGCCCTCAAGGGCAATGAGCTCGCCCATTACTACCTGCGGCGACTTGTTCAAAGTCAGCTGGAGGCCATTTAGTTACAGTAATTGAAGCATAGCACGCGACTGGCGTGGATATGCCGCGAGAGTGTTTACCCGCTCCGGCCGCTCGTTGCTCTCCACGGTCTCCGCAGGTTCAACCAACGTCAAAAGTTGTTAAGCAGTCCTGTTCCTTTCACGGTCCTGCACAATGAAGCTCTAGACTTGCATGATCTGATAGTATTCCGTGGAATCTCCTCTAGGCCGACAAGCGCCAAGGAGACTTGGGGACCCTGTTCTCAGCAGACATACGATACATAGTAACCGTGGCCCCGCGCACGGCCGTGGACCTCATTTTGACCGAGTAGGCAGAGCGAAAAATTTAGAAGAGCAATAGACACAAGCGGATGTTCCATTACCGGAAATCTGGGCAGCTCGCAGCGTCTGAGAAAGAATATGAGCTCGATTGCGAACCAGTTGTGGCCGCGAACTCGGAGGAAGCCGAGGCGCCATCATGGGGAAGGTGAAGGATGAGGTGAACGTGTACGATGTTCTAGGTGCGAGCCGTCCACAATGGTCTTCGATATGGGCCCTAACACTCGCTAGGGCGTATTAAATCCAGCAAACAGAGTGAAAGAACGGAAGGTTTGAAGGACCTGAGACATATACTGGAAAAGAATCGTCAAACTTCGCAGCTAGAAGCGTTAACGGATAAGGGATGGCACAAAGTTTACGAAGCAATATTCCAGGCGGTTCAGCTAGAGAAATCAAGCTACTTAAAACCGCTCTCTGTGGTTATGAAGAACAAAGCTGCGTCTCAGTTAGCGTCTTGCGGAGCTCTCCTACGCTTCGCTGTTGAGCTAGGATTGCAGAAATTGCTTGTCAAAACAGTAAAAGCTCTCGCAGGTCACATCATTCAAACTCTACCTACCGTCGACGAAGAGTTTTGCGAACCCTTGAAGCTGGACTACATAAAATGCCTACGAACAATCTTTGACTACCAGCCACATGTCGAGCACCTACCCAAAGACGTGTGGGAGGCAGTTATAGATTTCTGCCTTGAAGGCATACGGGCGGATGATGGCACATTAGAAAATCTCGAAGACCACAGAAACAGTAGCAACCGCGTGACGCGGACGCAAAGCGGTTCTGCTCTTGGCTCGACGTTATCGAGTTTCCGAGCGGGTTCGCAGCTTGCCTCAAGAAATGGCTTTTCGTTCACGATCGTCGAAGATCTGATTCTATGTGTGCAGCAACTGACACAAGCACCAAATGCACCCCTCCTCGACAGCGCTCAGTCAATTGTATCATCGCTCATCGGCCACCTTAGAGTAAAATCCGATGTTGGTCGCTCTCATTTCGCTGCCTTCAGAGCGATCTCTTCTGTCTTACTCAAAATAAGTTTCAACGCCACTGCACTCACTGCAGCAAGCATGGAAGACATTGTACCATTGGTCAAGAGGCTTTGGCTGACAAAGGACGTCTCTCTAAGAGAAGACATGCTTATCTCACTAATTATTGGGCAAGCCCATCTGTCAGGCGCCATTGCCCAACCCAAAAGCAATATGGTGGCGGACGACGTTCGGAGTCTTATCGAGGTGATGTATAGTGAGTACTCGAGACGATCTGAAAGGCTTCAACCGCAACCAGAAAAGAGTCAACTGCTGCTCGAAGACCTGCGCCTATGCTGTAGAGAGCCTTTCAGCTTCGACGACTGCAAAATACAAAAGCCGGCTTTTCAGCTCTCTTCTTTCGGTAACAAGGCCGAAAACCAATGGATGACATTAGAGTTCATCGCCTACTTTTCTTCGCGTTTGGATGCCATAAACACCTCTACTGGAAACGGGCATGAGGAGGATGCTCCTGAAGGGATCAAGAAGAAGCTTCGATTGACGTCAATAATCCACGACTACATGCGACAAACATCAAATCCATCTATCCCTACCCGAATAGCCGCCTTGCAGGTGACCGCCTTCTCCTTGACACATCGCGCTTTTACCAGAGAAGAGATAAGGTCGATCATCGTACAACTTGCTGGTATTCTCTCCACTGAAACCAATCTTGTTTCTTCCTGGGCAATGCTAGCCCTTTCAAGGTGTGTAAGCACAATGCAACTCATGTCTACTAGCCACTGTTTGTTGACTTTGTGCCAGTGCTGCATTTCAACAAAGCTCTTCTACACCCGAGCTGGCGCCGCAGTGGCTGATGACTTGGCAGCTTGCTTTCCGGGCAATCGCCACGCCATTGTGTTCCCGGGCGGCTTGCCACTTGATGGATGTGCTTCTCACACAGCAGTTGATCGATTACAAGAAAGTTGCAGAATCATTCGACGGCATGCTTGACGCTATCGATCTGGACGGACCAGCGCTTTTGGCAGACTCCGCGCTGTCCCTCTTGGGCCTTGTTGTCGAGCTCACAAAGTTAGAGCAACCTAATAGATCTGATTCAGCTCCTCAAAGAGTCTTGCGCTGGCTCTTCAGCAAGTGGACACCACGTAAGTATTATCCAGCAATAACAGGCTAACCGCTAACCCTTTCCCGCCGCAGATCGATTGAACGAAAGAGTCCGCCTTTCGTCTATGAATTCGAACAGTCAGACACGCGATATCATGCATCTCATCTGCGTTTGCCGTGGTGCTACCTGGCCATCAGAAACCATGTTTCCGGGCTCACCGCTTGCGGCAATAGCGCAAACATTGGTTTATGTTCAGCAAAACCGCGCGTTGATCAGTTACCTCCTAGACCAGAAGGATACTCGTCCTTTCCTGCGTATCATTTCAAGCTCTAACGACATTCTTTCAGGCTCAGGGCCTCCATTGGATATATCGAACTCGGTCATAGGGAACTTTATTCTAGAATCTTTGGCTCTTGAGATACGTGACACCAAGGAGGCTTGGCTAGAGCTGGTTTCCGACAATGCTCGGTCTGTCACCCCAGACATAGTTCGCGCTGTGACCAGTCTTTGCTGTGTCGCTATGACATATCTCGACAGTCTCGCTAGGCAGAATGTTCCCCGACTCGAGAGCTGCCGTTCCGGTTTCCTATCATTTCTTGAGTCGTTTTCCGGTTTCCTTTCACGGCTAGATTGCGACCAGAAGCTTGTGGATGTCCTCCTCGAACAATTGGGCGCATGTCTACCCGACGTGTCCCGGCCCCAACAGTGGGACGGTAGCAAAATGGACACATCGTGCCTTGCACAGCTAAGCCAGTCAATATCTGGTGCCCTAGATTCTCGTCGCAGCAATTTAGACGCACCTTTGCTTCACGAAATGGATGAGTTCATGGATCTAGACAGCGAATTTGAGTCGCAAATGAGCAATGCCAAAGTTACTGCTCAACCTGACACTTTCCCGCGGCGAGAGATCTATGCTTCGGATGATACTACATTCTATAGCATGTCAGTAGCTACGTACATTCATTTCTTGGCATCCGTTTCAGAAAGCATCGTCGATGGTGTTGGGACTCAACCAAAAGTCCCAGACGCCTTTGTGACCCGTCTGGTCGCTTCATCAACCCCTGAGCTGCTTGCTTGCAGGCGACTTTTGGAAAAGTTACTGCGCTCCGATTACCAACTTCAACCATCAAGTGCGGAGACCCTGATCGAGCAGCTAGCGGAGCATTGCCTCGCAGAATATCGCTATGAGCGCTGCGAAGTCTCGATTGGGCTGTGCTTGGATGTGGTAGAAGCGCTTTCCCCAATGTGGGCAAATCCAGAGCAGGCCCGATTGAGAGACCTCTGTTCGGATATGTACGAGTGGTTCGTGAACACCGCCTTGGCCAAAGGCATAACTTCTCCAGACACTCAGATACGAATCGCCAGGCTTTTGCGCAGCCTGCTTAAAGATGAGCCGTCCTTCACTGCGCAGGTGTCGATGCCGTCTGTAAGGACTACCCTTCTTCACGTTCTTCAACATGGAGAAATTCCAGTCAAATACTACGTTGCATCAAACATTCAAGAGATATTTGGATTATTCGTACTCAGCAAGCACGATGTCATTTTCGACGACATCCATAGCAGTCTCCCAAAAGACGTTGATTGGATTGAAGGTATTGCAATACGTTTGTTCACATTTGCACGACTTGCTTCGGCATGGCATACGCTTCTTCGCCGCAGTGTCTACCACATGTTCGAAACCGCCGGACTCGTCATCAACGCCGTACCTTATGCTACTTATTGCGCGGCGGAGATCTCCATGACACTCAAATTGAAAACTCCACGTGAGCTTTTTCATTTGTTCTGTTCGCAGCTCCTCTACACATGGTTGGAATCCCAGTCCTTGCAATCCATACCATTCGCCATGTTCGGCTACGAAAACCTAAAGCAGCTGCTTACGGACGTCACTGAGGAAGCCTTCGCGCAACTAGTTATGCGGCAAGACAATGAAAAGCTTTCCACGCTTGCACGCCTTGTTGGGTTGCCTCTGAACACGATGTTCGAAACATACTTTGCAAAAGCTGCGGCGTACTCCATCGCCAGAGACGTCTGCTCTTCCGGATCCCAGAGCTCGCAGCCATCAAAAAGCGAGGAGCGCATACGTGAACAGCTTGATGATGAGCGTTTCTTTGCGCTGACTGAGCAACAGCTGCCTCGCATTGTAGGTTACATGCTTCTCAAAGTCGAGCATGATGAACAAATTGAACGAGCTTTTTTGAAGCGGACAGCGTTTGACCGTCCAGCCACGATTTTCAAGCAAATCAGAGCCATCAGCGCATCAGAGATGGCCCTCCCTGCCAACCAGCAACCTTCGTTCAAGGCCAAGTATTTGCTCGACGAGCTCGATCGGTTGTGTAATCGAACTAGTCAGGAAGTCGCCACTTTATGGGTCCCGGGCTTTCTTGTTTATGTTGCCAGAATGCTTTTGAATGCTATGCACCCAGCTCTTGGATCATTACACGCCTGTTCGATCATTCGCAAGCTACGGATAGTGATATGCTTATCAGGCTCGGTTGCGCTCGAAGGGTATCCTTTGGAAATGCTCCTCCACGCACTTCGCCCCTTCCTTGCGGACAGCTATTGCGCCGACGACACCTTAGGCGTGGCTCAGTATCTCCTGGACTGTGGACAACCATATCTTCTGACTAATCCAGGCTTTCTGGCTGGATGGTCAATCTTGGCTCTTGCCTCTCTTAGATCAATTCTCCGGGCCCCTCAAGATAGTACGACGCAGGAGAGCCAGTATCGCGCAACACTCTCGAGAGCTCATGCATTCCGTTCTTGGTTTGGGGGTTTTCTAAAATCCTTTGCAAGCAGGTTAACGACTTCTGCGCCCAATGAGTCATTGAACTCGCTCATACACGCCGCGCTTGGCATCCGTGGTGAGGGAACTTCTACAAAGGATGCTCCGGAGAGCGCTCTTTTGTTGGAGCTGTTCAACGACGAGAAACGTAAAAGGCACATACTGAGCAACCCTCACTTGGATGGAGCATTCAAGGTTTTAAGCCAAGACTTTCAGTCGCCTCCCTCACCAAGCGATGATATCCTAGGCTCGGATGAGCGCGCCGTCACATATGCATCCTCCGTATTGAAGTCAATTCAGAGGACCTCAACCAGTGATTCTTACGCTGTTTGGGCAGCGAAGGTACTAGGCAGAGCTTACGGCTGTCAGGGTGAAGTCCGCGGTTTGTTATGGAGAGAGTCCACACTACAAGATCTGATAAGTCCAATTCCCGGTGCAACCGAGAAATCCCAATCCAAATCGGCTATAATAAACGTCATATGCCGGTTCTTATCCAGTGAAGATCGAGCTGAAACAGCACTGGCTGAGACAACTCTGCGGTACATCGGAACAAGACTTACGGACGCTGAAGAAGTTTTGGCCTTCCAGCAAGTACTTCCTTCTGGTATTATTCAATCGCTTTCATGGGATGGTCACCGTCCCAACCCGGACATCATTAGCGTGCACCCACTATCAGGAAAAATGGCTCTACAACCGGTTGAACCTCAATCTATTATTACCTGGGCTCGGAATGTTGTCCTTTGGCTGTGTCATGTAACAGAATCCGACGCCGTACTTGGAGCCATCGCACCGCTCGTACGCTCCATTGACGGGTTTGCCGAAGAGATCTTTCCGTATGTTTTGCATCTCGTCTTACTCTTGGAATTCAATGGCCAGCAAAGCGTACGTGGTACTGTATCGGTGGCCGCGACTCACTTGTTTGTACAACGTGATGACACTGTTCTGCCGAAGGTTAAGCTCCTAATCAACGCAATCCTCTACCTGCGAACGCAACCATTGCCACGTGAGATTACCATGGTCGATCGTGACATGTGGCTGACCATCGACTACACAGTCGTAGCGGAGACCGCGCTAAGATGCAATATGTTCAAGACAGCTCTCCTTTTCGCGGAACTAACCGAATGTCATATCGAAAGCGACTCACGGCGGTCACCACCCGAAGCTCAAAAAGGATCGCACGTGTCGAATGAAGTGTTAGTAGAGATCTTTAGGAATATTGATGATCCGGACTCTTTCTACGGCGTTCAGGACGGGGCAAGTTTAGCCACCGTTAAAAGTCGCCTGGACTATGAACAGAACGGTTTCAAAAGCTTGTTAATGCACAGCGCAGATCTTGACAGCTCAATACGACGTCATGGTCATTCGGGCCAAATCAACACTGGAGAACTTGTCAATTCCTTGTTAATGCTGAACCTTAACGGTCTCACGCATACGCTGCTAACGAGTCAGCATACCAAGGCCGCCAGTGACGGAGCAACGGACAGCTTACTATGGACCGCCGAAAAACTCAACCGATGGGACATTGCTGTACCTATTACTAATACAAGTGAGGCTGCAACAACGTTTCGAGCTTTGCGTACTCTGAACTACAGTAGCGACATTGCGATGGTACGCCGTGACTTGAACTCTAATCTACTAAATCTAGTCCGCAGACTTACAACTACAAACATCTCGGCTCGTACGCTGCGCGCACTGCTACGGACATCATCAATTCTGACGGAGATCGATGATGTAGTTGGTTCGCAGGGCCAGAAAGACATTGAGGATGTGTGGAGCAAATTGCACTCACGTGGATCGTGGATGAAAGCTGCTCAGTAAGTGCAGATATCAGGGACAGTAATATCATTCAGAATGACTAATATTACACAGGTTCGATGACGTCCGACACATTCTGTCGGCACGGGAAGCTTTGTTCAGTTCCCTGAGCCGCAGTAGCAGCGTCCGCGACTCTGTCCACCTTGGTCCCGCTGACGCCCGTTCTCTTGAGGTCAAAACGCTTTTGAAATCTTCTGCGTTGTATCGGATGCATGATGCTCCGCAGGAATCCTTGGCGATCGTGACTCATCTTTCACATATGGTCAAACCTTGCCAAGAGCTAGGTCTAAAAATTGCAGCGGTAGTCAGCGAAGAGACTGCGGCGGTATTGTGGGATCAGGGTGAAATCACCGCTTCGGTTAGGATGCTGCAGGATTTAAAAAAGGGGAAGGAGTTGAGTGACTCAAAATTTTCACTTGGTATAGCTGGCCTCCTTGCTAGATTGGTGAGTTGACCGAATGTCACAATTGCAGAAGACCATCGCTAAAGCTATTTAGGCACATCAGCTGGCCGAAGCCCGGCTAGAGAAACCAGAGGAAATCATTGAGAGCTACTTGATCCCGGCCGTCGAGGCATTGAACGGCACAGTTCGGAGCACGGAAGCCGGACGGGTATATCATGAATTTGCTTCTTTCTGCGATCGCCAACTCTTGGATCTAGACGGCGTTGAAGACTTCAACAGGATTGAGAAGCTGAGGGAGCAAAGAAGAAGCGATGTCGCGGCTTTAAACGACCTCGTCAAGGTGGCGAAATCCACAAAGGCGAAGGACGATGCTGCAAAGGATTTGGGCAGAGCCAAAAGGTGGTACGAAATTGACAATTTAGAATACCAACGACTTTATACTGCCCGGAATGCTTTTGCCGAACAAAGCCTCAATAATTATCTGCTGTCCTTGCAAGCGTCCGAAGAGCACAACAATGACGTGCTTCGGTTCTTCACGATGTGGCTTGACAATGCCGACACCGAGGTTGCGGAAAAGGCGGTATCGCGGCATCTCGACAGGGTGCCGAGTAGGAAGTTTGCCTATTTGATGAATCAAATATCGTCCAAGTTGCAGAATGTTACTACTCCTTTCCAAGCTCGCTTGCGAGCCTTGGTGATCCGCATCTGCGTTGATCATCCTTATCATGGCGTATATCAAGTATATGCGGGTAAGAAGACTGGGCCAGGGAATGACTTCTTGAGTCAATCGAGACAGGTTGCAGCTGAGTCGCTGTCGAACTTTCTCGAGAACCACCCCAGAGTTGGTGGGCTCTATAAGAGGATCTGTGCGACAAATGAAGAGTATATCAAGCTTGCAGGAGCAGCGAAGCAGCATCAGTTCAAGCAGTTCTCCAAATTCGCTCTAAAGAAATTTCCTGAAGGCGTAAAACTACAAAACAGCATCGTTCAGCGACGGTTGCCGCCACCTACGATGTCTATTCGTCTTCGCGATAACAAGAGTTACGATAACGTGCCCGTGATTGTGGGTTTCAAACCGGAGATTATGATAATGCCCGGAAATAGCGCACCAAAAGTTCTCACTGCGAGAATGTCGGACGGCACAACACCACAGTTTCTTGTAAGCCATCTACTACGTATCTGAGCTCCAGTGCTTGATGCTAATCGTTTGTCAGCTCAAACATAGCGGGGATGATCTTCGACAAGACGCTATTATGGAGCAAGTCTTTGAGCAAGTGAGCGACCTGCTTAAAAAGGATAAATCCACACGCCAAAGAGCTCTGACGATTCGAACGTACAAAGTGGTCCCATTCTCGCAACACTCTGGCGCTATTGAATTCGTTCCCAACACCGAGGCGTTATCAGAATTCATTATGAGAGGTCACCCACAGTATCGCCCAAAAGATATTAAACCTGAGATCGCTCGCAGCAAGATTATTGAATGGCAGGGTCGTGGAAAACAGAAGCGAGTCGACATCTTTCGATCAGTCTGTCAGAAGTTCCATCCAGTTTTCAGAATTTTCTTCTTGGAACGGTTTAAGGATCCCGATGAATGGCTCGCCAAACGTCTAGCCTATACGCGGAGCACGGCGGCAATATCTATCCTTGGGCACGTTCTTGGTCTCGGCGACAGACATTTGCACAACCTCCTCATTGATGTCAAAAGTGGAGAAATCGTGCATATCGACCTTGGCGTCGCTTTCGAAGCGGGCCGCGTCCTCCCAGTGCCAGAAGTCGTACCTTTCCGACTTACACGCGACGTTGTCGATGGCATGGGCATAACTAAGACGGAAGGTGTATTCCGCAGATGTTGTGAGTTTACTTTAGATGCTCTGCGGAAGGAGAAGGATAGCATTATGACGCTTTTGAATGTCCTGCGGTATGATCCGCTATACAGCTGGTCAATTTCCCCGCTGAAGGCGAAGAAAATGCAAGAGGAAGCCGATCAGGACGAATCTGCTGCTCAAGCTCCTTCGGTCGGCGAAACGAGTCGGGAGCCATCCAGAAGAAGAGAAGATGAGGCAGGAGAAGCAGAGAGGGCGCTGTCAGTTGTGGAGAAGAAGTTGAGCAAAACGCTCAGTACGACTGCTGCTGTCAACGAGCTGATACGGCAAGCTACGGACGACAGGAACCTTGCTGTACTCTTTGCAGGTATGTTTAGCCAAATAGGCTCCAGGCCCGCCTCAAGCTGACCTCGCGTTTGCAGGCTGGCAAGCGTACTGCTGATCCTCGCATGCATCTGCCTTGAAGGCTAAAGGACCCAACTTTACTTGTTCATTGGACTGGTTTGCTATGTTGGAAGCGTTTCCAGAGCCAAGCTCTAGTAATCTTTGCCTGCGTCTTCTTAAGAGGGCGGTCATAGTTCTTGTTTGAACATGTATCATCGCGATTGCATATTGATACATTCTTCAGCGTCTATATTAGCGAGAAGCAGGTATTCACACATTCATGGTGTGATTCGGGTATTTGGCGCAACTTGAGTATACAAATCCACGAGAAGCTCTACGTGGCCTTCGGGTTGAAATTAGCAATTCCGCGTCGCAAGAACTGTGGCTCTTCGAAACGTATCGGGAACAGCAACTACATATATAGGAGGGTCTCACATCCTGTTCTCAACCCATTGAGAACTTGATCCAATTGAACTTTGTGTGATTGTGTTCTGGTAAACGTCCGCGACCTTTTGTTCTTGGTCGTTACTCACTCAGCCTTACGCACTTCGCCCCACCACAACCCCACCTGCACCAAACGGGGTTTCGAGGCACTAGTGATAAAATGACTGCAACAAGTACACCCCCAGCCAAGGGCATAGTAGTCTTCTCTGGAGGAAGTGCTGCAAACAGTCTTGTCGATGTGTTCAACACCTTGGTCGATAATAGGAGATGTCCATTGAGTTACATCATCCCGATCAGCGATAATGGAGGAAGCTCCAGTGAGCTTATCCGCGTGTTTGGCGGACCGGGTACGCTATCAAAATGACCTCTCTGAACGAAGATATTAACCTGCATATAGGGATTGGAGACATCAGGAGTACGCTTGAATCAAACTCCACGTGCAATTCAGCAGCACTGACCGTTCGCCTGCCTACTAGGCCGTCTCGTCCGGCTCATCCCCGATGCCGAGGGTTCAGATCCAGAGAAAGCAGCAATCAAAGCTTTCTTCAACTACCGCCTACCACGTGATGCTCAGGCCGCGAAACTTGAATGGCTCGATATTGTTGAAGCACGACATCAACTATGGGGAGATATCTCTTCCTCGAAGAAAGAGCTTATTCGGAGCTTTCTGAATCTACTGAACATGGAGATTGTGAAGAGAGCAAGACCGAGTAGCGTCTTCAGCTTTGAGACTGCGAGTATTGGGAATTTGTTCTTGACTGGGTGAGTGACAGCTGATTGCATTCCGTTAGAGAGTGCTCACGCCGGAGGTATATGCTGCACTTGGTATACTCGTGAAGTTCGGCAGAGAGGATTGATATGTTCCAGGGCATGTGCTAACATCCTATAACTCATAGAGCAAGGCTGTTCTGCGGCAGTCTCGAAGCAGCCATTTACCTTCTCAGCAGTGTCTGCAACGTTCCGTCCAACGTTTTCGTGCTTCCCGCAATCAATACAAATTTCTCTCACCACATCTCCGCTACACTCACCAACGGAACAGTCATCACGGGCCAGAACAGTATCTCGCATCCTTCCGAACTGACAGCCCTCTCTTCCAGCTCCACTTCCGTAACAGGCACAAATACACCTTCCTCAGGTCGTCACGGACAACACCCATTTGCTCTGAGTGGACCGACTACACCACGCACGGAAGCCGGTGACGATCTCGACGCCGCTTCACCTAATGGCGATAGGGAGATGTCAGCATTCGATCGCATCGAAGACGCTAACCTACCTGGCTCGCTTCCTACGCTCAGGAAGCCATACCTCACGTTCTCCAAAGCACCGGACGCCGAAGAGGCACTACCCGCCCGAATATCTCGCATATGGTATATCAATCCGTATGGACAAGAGATTCGCCCACCCGCAAACCCTGCCGTAGTGTCCACAATCTCGGACAAAACGCACACTGTTATCTACAGCATCGGTTCATTGTACACTTCAATCGTTCCTTGTCTCATTCTCCGCGGAGTTGGAGACGCAATCGCATCGCCCTTTTCAGGCATTCGGTATAAAATATTGATTCTCAACGGCAGTATTGACCGGGAGACCGGTCCCCCTTGTAATCCCATGACGGCTACGGACTTCGTGGCCGCGATTGCAAACGCTTGCTGTTGCAACCGTCCAAGGCTTACAAAGATGGGGTCCTCACTTCTATCCAAGAGCTCATCGGCCAACAACCCAATCAGTCCGGACGAGTATAAGCTTTATGTTACCCATATTTTGTACGTCGAAGGTGAAGGCTCACCCAAGGTGGACAGAGAAGAACTAGCACATCTTGGTATCCAAGCAATAAGACTGTACGGTACCCGGGATAAGGGTGGCTATGGCATGAGGTACGACATGAAGGCTTTGACCCATGCACTGGATGCTATTATCGGAACGGTGCAAAAGACGAAAGGGGATAAGACAAGACGCAACACGCTGGAGCTCGCCACCAGCAGACCGGTGCTGACATAGTCTCCTGCAACTGCTTGCGAAGGGTTGCTCTCCGCTTGAAACGGAACACGGTTGTGCTACGCGCTCGAAATGAGGTACTTTACGAACAGCACCGTAAATTCGTGGGACCTCATGTCATTCAGAAGCTTGAAGTCAATCGGGCGTCGAGACAGGCATGCCAGAACTGATTCTGATGAACCCGAGCAGTTTTCCTTATCGGTCAACTGGCCGCCATGAACATTAAGCCCTGCGCTCGAATAGCAAATCTCCGTCACAGCTTCTCAGAGCTTCTATCTACATCCGCATGCTTAGCTCTCCTCATCAGAATCTTGTTCTGATCACTGACGGCATACGGATTGCAAAGAGTCACCCGGCTAAAATGCATTCAAATCCCGATTGGCCGGGAGAAATCCAGATGGTTGCATTCGAGCATTCCAAGCAGATACCGAGTGTAATGGACACAGAAGGGGTTTTCAACGCGCTTTTCTGTGTGTAAGCGATGAATCTGACGGCGGCCGAGTTGCTTGGTCTTCGATCTGAGCATTGTGACGCCTTAAGTGTCTGGAGCGAGGGCTTGAGCCGCCTGGAAGCTTGGTTTGAGATCGTTGCAAGCGTCATTCTATGCCTCATAAAGGGACTGGTCACGTTCAGGAACGCCTATCTGCCTGTACGTATTTTGTATGTGAAAGGTCATCCGAATATTTCATTTTAACCGTCTGGACGAGTTATTTATACGCCCGAAGAGTTGGAAAGTATAAATCTTCCCTGCGGCCCCGTTCGAAAGCCTTTAGTCACGTGATGAAGCGCCAACCCTCCTTCCATCGAGCGCCTTAAGCCGGTGGCTCTCATTCATCAGTAGCTATGGGGCATTGCAATGAGCAATGCAGAACCCGGAGCACTGAAGTCTGCTCCAATACCCATCTTGCGCCCTAGCTTACACCATAGGACAAGTACCTCTGATCCTTCCCGCTTGGCACCCGAGGATGCTTTCTCACCACCGCATCATGAACGTCGACGAAGTCCGCTAGGTGTGTATGATGGAGCATCTGAAGAAGTGCCAGTGACTGGAATTTCGTCGCCAAGAAGGAAATGGGACAAGGACAGGGGACGGAGTAGAAGTAGGAGACGGAAAGGACCGTGGAAGAAATTACTTTGGGTGAAGCAGCCATGTTAGTCCTTTCATACCCGCATTCACTCGGCACACCAATGACTCTATCCCAAGCATCAAAGCGTGAAGATTGAGCAATGTTGATGAATATCCTGCTATAGACCCAGATAACTACACTGACGAAGCGACCTTCCTCGACCACCTACAGCGAAACCCTCGTCTCCAACCATACGAGTTCTGGCCCCTTGTCGCCGACTCCACCGTCATCGTCCAACACGTCTGCTCAGTTCTGATCTTCGTCTGCTGCTTCACACTTATCTTCCAAGAACGTGTGTCGCCTGTTTCGGTCGTCGGATGGAGCAGTGTGGGCACGGTGTTAGGATGGGTGCTTTGGGACTACTGGGTCGGGCAGGATGAAGAGGCTGCCGCTGCGGAAGAAAAGGCGCAGGAGGTGGACCTGCATGGCAACAACAATGGAAGTGAGGAGACTAAGTCGAATGCCTCGATGAAGTCCAACACCTCTACGGACAATTGCCATACGGCGGTTGTCAAAGGCGCGGAGAAGGAAATCAATGGCTTAGGCCTTGTCATACCCTCCAGGACCACAACAGGCCGAAAAACCTCAACTCATTCCCATAACACGAGCGTAACCTCCATCCGCTCCAACGTGTCCTCCTTAGTCTCTCCATCTGCACCAGCTGGCCACCCCTCCGGCACAAGCAGCTTCGCAAGCTACAGCCCCTACAACCCATACGGCTCCCCAGACTCACCTCTCTCTCCGCGTAATCAGCAACGCCTGGCGACCGCGAAATCCGCGATCCTGATCTATTGCGCGCTCCTCGGCCTCAGCCCGATCCTCAAATCCCTGACCATGTCCACCACCGAGGATTCAATCTGGGCGATGAGTTCTTGGTTGATGTGCATCAATGTCTTCTTCTTCGACTATGGAGGCGGTGTGGGTGCAAAGTACGCCCTTCCCCCTCTCATCTTCTTCACCTCCTCCTCATCAAGCCCGCTGTCTACCAAACAAGGACTCCACCAACGCAAACTGACGTGCTACGACAAAAAGGTTCCCAGCATCCCTCTCCACAAACGCCGCCCTAATGGCCTCCACAGTCCTAGCCTCCCGCCTCCCCTCCACAACGCACGTCTTCTCCCTAACCCTCTTCTCCATCCAGGTCTTCGGCCTCTTCCCCGTCTTCCGCCGCCACCTCCGCCACGTCTCCTGGTCCGGCCACGTCCTCCTCACTCTAGCCCTCATAACTGGCGCGTCGGGTGGCTTGGCGGTGACGGTTACGAAGAATGGGGCGTGGACGGCTGCGGCGGTGGGGGTGGTGTTGGGGGGATTGCTGACGGGGTTGGGGATGGGGGTTTGTAGTTGGTGGTTGATTGATCTGCAGAGGTATAAGAATGAGATGTCCGGGCCGTGGGACCCGGCGAGGCCGGTTATCAGGAGGGGGTGGGATTAGAGGGAAGTGAATAGACGACGAAACATCATGTTTTGGACCTGCGTGCGATGCGAGTAATGTTACTCAGTGAGAATGAATATAAGTCTAAACATCGGTGAAGCATAGGTATCTTGTGCGAATCACAACCAACGCTGCGCCACCCGTACCACCTCTTGATAACTCCATGTCCAATTCTCCATGAAACACCGAGATCCCGCAGGTGAGTCCCGTACGTCCTCCCGCGCACTCATAACCAGTAAACTAGGACCACCGGTATACTCCATGCCCATGTATGACCAACGACCGTCCACGCAGTGCATCTTCTTCAGAACTTCTCCATCAAATTCCTCCTGACCGTCCACATCCGCGCCCGCTTCCCAAAGAGATACATCGGGATCGTGAAAAGCAAGCAAGCCATCTGTATCCCGCCCAATGCGATAAAGACGTCCTTTGAGCCATCTGCATCGAGCCAGCGGTTGAAGAAGAGCGAAAACACAAGACCGTGGAAGATATCTGTTGTTCCAGCATCAGCAATCTTCCCGAACCAAATGAGTTAGGTCAGGGGACGAGAGACTCACTCTTCGAGAAATTCAGCGTAACAAGCGCCTCCCCAGCATACTGCCGATAGCTATCCACGCAAAACGTAATCGCCGTCGTACTCCCAACCGAACACCCAAAGCTGATAATCCCAAAGAAAACCGTCGGCACGATCCACCTATCCCTCTCCGCGGCACTCCACCCATACCCCATCAACCCAATCGTAGTCGTCAGCGCCACCGGAATGGCCATCACGAGGCGGAACTCCGGCTCGTAGATCCCGCCGTTCTTCCGCGCCATGATGCGCACGATGATATCGGAGACCTTGCCCGCGACGGCGGTGCCGAGGACGCCGCCGATGAAGGGGGAGAGGTAGACGAGGCCGGTTTGCAGGGCGGTGAAGTTGTAGGTGGAGCGCGTGCGGTAGATGTGGGAGACGGATTCGGAGAGGACGATGAGCCAGCCGACGGAGAGGGAGTAGACGACTGTGCTCCAGAGGACGGAGGGGTAGAGGAAGAGGATGAAAGGGCGGAAGGCGATGCGGAACCAGTTGTCGTGTGATAAGCGGCCAGACCATACTTGCAGGGTTTGGGCGTAGGTCTTGGGAGGCTGGTCTCGGTAGAATGTTGTGTAGCCTTGAAGTCTGGGCATCGAGGTGGGTGTTGTAGGGGATTCGATAGCCTCACCAGCGGTGCCGTTGGTCGTTGGATGTGGATGACTATTGAAGTAGTCGTCCGCAGAGGCTGTAGAGGTTGTGTCGGTTCTTGAGAGGGTGTTGGAGTGGTTTGGTAGGTGGGCGTCCTGAGGTCGTCGGAGTTCCAGGTTGTTGGTCGAAGGGAGCCGCGCTTGAGATAACTCAGTTGATCCATGCCCAGTGTTCTCAGGCACAAATTGCGCGTTGTGGGATACGGCAGGCTGTAATGGTGCCTGCGTATGGGTTGCAGCTTCTTCGTCGGCAGCAAAGCCGACGCGCACTGTCTTCTTCTGTCGTCTTTGGGCAATGGTCCCACCAGTCGGTGAGAGAGGATTGCTGGATGTTTCTAATTTCTCCGTCGTGCTTGCACTGTGCCGTCTGAACGTTATGTGGGTCGCAAAACTTGACTGACGTCGCTTGTGAGGCCGAGGAGTGCGATCCCAGAAGGTTTCCGGTACGAAGAAAAACAGCAGGAAGAAACAGAAACCGACAACCATCGCGACAATCCTAGCACGGTTAGCACCTGTCATCTCGAGGGATGGAGTCATCTTACCAAAAGACCCAACGCCAACCCAGCGTTTGAATGATAACGGCACTAACCAATGGTACCAAGTTCTTACCGCCAAGAAGTAATAGAGTGTATACCCCCAGCCGATAAGCCCGCTCATGGAGAAAGAAAATTTCGGCAATTGTGGCAGAGGGCAGGCATTCCACAGGGCTGACAGCCATGCCTTGTAGGATTCTTGCTACAACCAGCGAAGCATAGTTTGGCGACAGGGCACACCAGACCGACGTCAAGAGAAAGAGTATCGCGGCGAAGAGGTAAACAGGTCTTTTGCCAATTATGATTGCTGTAGGGGACGCGACGACACTTCCCAAACCCATGCCCATCATGTAGAGCCCAGTGGTCAGAGCAACCTGCGGTATGAACACATTGTACGTTGCCGCAACATTATTAAACCCAGCCGCCAGGATAGGAGTCATACCACCGCCAACCATGCAGTAGAAGCCCAACGACAACAGAGCCGCATCTCGCCGCCAGGTAGGCCAGTTCAGAGGATCATTCTTGGACTCTTCCGGTTGAGGCTCCAAGATTATCCGACCATCTCTTGTTCGTTTCTTCTGTTCGGCCTGAGAGATTCTGGACTGCCGCCTGGAGAACATAGCCTGGCTTCTAGGTTCATCGGGATATGGGGATGGCAAGGACGATGTCGATGTGCGAGCTGGCGTATTTCGAAGACCCAGGGGTTCATTGTGATCGGATACATTGGACATCAGCAGGATAGAACCTAGAGGGTAGGGATGGTCAGTAAGCATAGACTGTCAGAGGTATCAAAGGTGCGACAATCGAGTAGAAGACAAGGCGAAGTAACGCACCGGGTACTTCATCCGTCTCCTTGTCATTCAACACGCCAAAACTCCATTTTTCAGGACGCTTGGGGTCGTCGGTGTCCATTGAGCCGCAATGAGTAGTCCGCGTATTGCGCGCACTGCCGAAGAACCGTCTCGTTTTCCGAGCTGTGCCGGCATTTCCCTTCTCGTCCTCTGCATTCTGATCATGATTGATGTGGAGAGTGTTGCTATTGAAGTCTCCACCGAAGGCCATGGCGGACTGCTCGGTTGCCTATACAGGGAAGACCACTGCTGACACAGACAAGACGGCTTTCGGGGGTGAGGAAATTTACCCAGCTATGTCTGGCTGGGTAACTCCCAGGAGATACGTAGGATATAGGGATGAAGGAGTAATCATAGGTCGTAGGCGTAGGGAGCCTGTCGAGTGTCAGCAGTTCGGAAAGGGATATGCCAAAGGTGTAATGATCCTGACCATGTCTCACTACATGTTGACCATGAGCAGTCGAAGAGGCAACAGCGACCAAAGCCTTGGGAGGGTGCAAGAGCGATGTCGGTGTTTTGTTTCATTCTCCGAGGAAGGCATAATAATGGTGAGATACTTTTACCGATGTCAAAGCCCAATGGCTGCCTAAGCCCTTACTTCACCTTGCCGCACGCCACAGAGGCGTTACAGTAAACTACTTCGTATCAGCGGTATTAACTGTTGTTAGGCGGGCGGACGCCCCACCAAGATTTTGCCGGCCTGATCACACTTATTACCCCTGCACTCCCTGATACGAAGGTAGCAAGCTCAAGTCGATCTTTGGTCACGGCATCTTGTCTCTTTGAGTATATAGTTTGGGCAGTGGTTGGGCTAACTCGAATGTCATGACAAGTGCCGCAAGACAAATGCTCAACTCCATGTAAGCTAGGTTCCTTCCGACGCACGCTCTCCCACCTAAAGTAAAGGGCAACACGAAATTTGAACCAACATATCCCGCCTCCAACGAGTTCCAGCTACGATCAAGCATCCTCCCAATCACAAGTGCTCTCCTATAAAAGGAGCATATATCCTTCCAACTAACATGTACCGGGTCATCAGTAGACCGCACCCCGCTCCCAGCCAGAGGAACTACTATGAGCCAAGGTCGCCGAGTGAAATCCAAGCGCTCCTAGTCCGATGTAAGGGGTTGAGATTGAATACTTCCGCTCAGCAGTGGGCCTACTACATGCGTAGCTGGAGTGATACCGCTTCCTGCATGTTATGCATTTTGCTGTAGAGCGCCGACGAATGTACTTATACGGAGAAAAGGTTGAGTATATATCTATAACCCTTGTTTATCCTCTAGTACTAGTAGAAGATATATGGTGTTCTTCGATGGTCCCTTAGGGGGTAATGATCCCCTGTGAGAGTGATGATCCCTTTGGGGGGTGATAATCTCTTAAGATCCCTTGGGTTGTAATCCCTTAGGGGTTGCAATCCCTTAGGGGTTGAAATCCCCTGCGGATGATGATCACTCTGTGTATTGTAATCCGGTCCCTCAGGGCAACGTCCGGCAAGATCAAAGAGGGCGTAGCAAGAATGATGATTGGGACGATAACGACGAAAACAACGCATTACAATCTAGCGTGAGCGATAGGTTTGACGACGATGTCCTGGCGCTACTAAACTATTCGTTCATGTCTGTGAATGCGGATACAACAACCTTGGAAATGCATAGGTTGGTAGAGGTAGCCACGCGAAAGTGGCTTGAAGCTAACGGCTGGCTACAGAAGTGGAAGCAGCAGTATATCAAGAACCTTTATGTAGAACTCCCAAGGGGAGAGTTTGAAAACTGGGCCAAATGCCAGGCGCTTTTCCCGCACGCGAAATCGGCAGCCACCCAACGGCCAGAGGAGCGTGACTCGTTAATAGAGTGGAGTTCAGTAATGCACAAGACTGCATAGTATGCGTGGAGAAAAGGGGATGGAGCTGAGGGGGAGAAGATGTCGGTTAAGGCGATGAAGACGCGGAACAAGTTACTTGGTCAAGAGGATGAAGAAACGCTCAGTAGTATAGCAATAGTGGGGCTAATATACAGCCTTGAGGGGCAATAGAAGGAGGCCGAAGAGCTACAAGCAAAGGAATTGGAGATTTGCAAGACGGTGTGGCGTAGAGTATCCAGACACGCTGACCAACGTAGGCAACCTGGCGCCGACGTTTGGAATCAAGGGCGGTGGGAGGAGGCTGAAGAGCTGGAGGTGCAAGTTTGGAGACGAGAAAGAGGGTGCTAGGTGTGGAGCATCCAGACACGCTGATCAGCATGAGCAACCTAGCATTGGCGTACAGGAATCAAGGGAGATGGAAGGGGGCCGAAGAGTTGGAGGTGCAAGTGATGGAGACGAGAAAGAGGGTGCTAGGCGTGGAGTATCCAGACACACTGACTAGCATGGACAACCTGGCATCGACGTACAGGAATCAAGGGCGATGGAAGGAGGCTGAAGAGCTGGATGTGCAAGTGATAGAGGCTTCCAAGAGGGTGCTTGGCGCAGAGCATCCTTCCACGCTGACCAGCATGAATAATCTTACTTGCACATAGAAATGTCAAGGTCGGGATACTGAAGCCTCTTCAGAGCCTATCTCCTTTATTGCTCGACATTAGACCATCGGCAATATAAACTGAGGATTCCTGACATGCTGCTCAAGCATCCTCTCACTCCTTGGTCAAGTCATCGTTTCTCTCTTTGGCCATCTCCTTACGATCCTCCAGCATCTTTTTCGTCGCCTCCTTCTGCTCGTCAGTTAAAGGCGGTGGCAACATGCTCTTGTCTGGATTAAACCATCGCTCTCTGGGGGTCTTTGTTCCATCAGCCTCGCCAAAGCCATCCCTAAATCCAGGCGGCATGCGGTCCAAGAAAGCCTTAATAAGTCTGGGGCTAAGGCCAGCAGCGTCGAGCACATCGCGGTCGGCGGTTAGAGAACGAGAACGCCGTCTTCACCAAGCGATATGCAACCAAGGAGGGTAGGGTCTTGCCGGAAACCAGTTAAAATCATGGTGACCTCTTGCTGGTCAGGATCCTGTCGATTGAAGGGGGCTGCGCAGCGATCAGAGACAGTTGGCTTGGCGGCGTTGGGACTGTGATCATTGTGCCGATCCATTTCAGGTGATTCGTTCGTCAAGGGTGGTAGAATGATTTGAATTTCTCGGGGGATGAGGTGGGTAGTCAGAAGAGTCGCCCAGCTGGTGGTAGTCAAAGGAGTATGGGTATATTATAAACTTTGATAGATCGACACAGCTGACCTCGGGCCGACACAATGTTCACGCTGAAGCTCTGGAGCTGCCGCAAGTCGCTCAACGCTGAGCCCCGCCGAGATACCTTTATTGGTTTGCGCCTGGACTTCATGCCTTGTGGCAACTTGTACATGCAGATGTTCTGGTGGCGATCCACTGAACCTTACGTGGTTACAGAAACTCTGAGGATACTTGTAGCGAGTAGTTTTGGGCTTTAACGTCATGTTCCCAAGATTTTACAATCCCCACTGAATATGATAGGTTGTAGATTGTCACCGGTAAGACGGCTCAGCCGTGCCAGCGCGTAAAGTCCCGCGGTGTCGTAGCACACGAAGACATTGGACCAATCACGGACATGAAATATTCGTGACTTGGCCCATAAGCATAGGTATGCCTCGTAACCCCAAGAAAGGAAATGCAATCATACCTTAGTCGTAGCTTTTGGACCACCTTTTAACATGCATGGGGGCGGCTAAACCGCACTCCTGGAACAGCCCGAGCGGCACGGGGAAGCCGGTCTGTGAAACGCCTTGAGGACATCAACCAGTCAACCGTGTCGTAGTGTGGCACACGGTGCCTACAGCTCCGGGTTCGGTGCAGCACTTCTGGGCTCGAACATGATCGTGATACTGCCTCAGTCAGACGGGCGCTGTATCATCCCCCTTTTGGATGGTACGGGGCATAACATCTTCTTCCCGCTCGACCCATTACTCGTATGAATGTTTTCCTTTCAGCGAAGGTGTAGGAGTAGCTTTTGTCTTCTCAAGCCGCCGGACCAACATTTTATCCGGTTCCCCACCCAAGCATTAACCTCCACAACTCTATTTAAATAAAAATAACCATCCTCTAGGCTCCTCGCAGGTAGATTTTGCGCCGCTGTTTCGGTGTTCATGAGCTAAAGATTTTACAAGTCATTATCTCACGGGCAGAAGGATAATAGTTTGCTGTGATCACGGCTCCCTCATGTCCGGCAAAGAATCCTCCTCAGGCATCTCATAGGGTGACCCAGAGATGATATATCATACCAGTCTGGTCGGTAATTGAATCAGGACGGAGCTGAAGACTGCCGGGGTTAAGGAGCACCCTGGATCCCTTGAAGTGAGTTGCCAGATCGCGGCTTCGGATGACTTCCCGCTGAGGAGTTGCTCACGTACGAAGTACAAGGAAACCGACCCTAGCAGGGACTAATTGACTCAGAGCAGAGGGTAAGAGGCAGCCGTATGCGGGATTTAGTCCAGCCCAGTCGCCTGTGTGAAACTAACATGCCGCGATGCCGCGAGAGCGGCGCAGTCTTCCTCCGGGATATTGTCTGGACGGTGATAGGAAATGGATGAGACAGTGCTGGCTTCTCCTAGGATTGACCTGGCTTCGCATTTTAATGCGATCACTGCTCGGCGAAGCAAAAAAGATGAGATTGGATGGTGGTGGCCTTCGGGCGAGCGGCTCCGTTCATACTACTATGTACTTGGTATGTACAGGTGGAGAGCCTCGTTCCTCTTCGTCGGCATGACCGAGAGGAGCCATTCGTACAGACACCGGCTCTTGGGGTGAAAACAGTGGGAGCATGATTTCACAAGGAGTAGAAAGAACGAGTTGGACAGCACTGGGCGTATTCTGGCGTTACTCAGTACTTCTCTACATACATCTCTGGTCAAGTTGTTACTCTCTAGGGCAGAATTATGATAACGCACGGAGCTGTCTGACTCATTTTGTCTAACCCCTGTAGAAGGGCGAGGAGGCGTGCAAATTAGCTCGGTTTGTAGAGCCAGCCACTATTCCGAACAGGTTTTTCCATTTACTGACTAGTAGATGTTGATCTCTTACTACGTTTCCACTGCTTTATGATTCGGCCTTTTAATTTTGGCTACAGAATAGCGGAGCCTGCTTACGATTACGTACAACCCTTACGATCCCTATGCTGGTCCTTTTCGATCCCCTGTTCGTGTTGATTCTTCGGAAATCCAGGCTTACTTCTTCGAAATGCGGGATAATGTTTTGAAATCCGGGATAAATCCTTGAAGTGCGGGGTTTTGTGTCATCCTTCACATGCTTGGCTTGATACTTCGAAGACATGCACTGCTCCCTCATAATTATAAATACTTAACGCGAAGTCAATATTCTCGCGGTCTTCAAAGTCTGAGTGTAGGTACTTTCCATCCTCCACTTCACTCTTGAAAAATTATTCAAAATTAGCACCATGACAGAGAAGAGTTACTTTGGTAGCTTGGCTACTTTCTTTTTGTTGGTTCTGCCATCGGCATGCCTGATCTCAGCTCTCATGTCTGCAGCTGCTGATTGTTCTTCACAGGTTATCGGCTCGCCCCTGGAGACTTTGACAACCACTACAGCCGGGTCAACGCTTCGTTACGTTCCAGGAAGTCTGTCTGCGGTCATGGAAGGCCTTACCCAGGACCTCCATGGTGCTTTCAACCTCCTTCTTCCACTGCGAAAACGCTTTCCATAACCCTATTATCAAGAAAATCCGCGTGGCTTACACTGTAGCCCTGCTCTGCTTTGTCACTGGAGAGCCTGCTGTTCACCTACGTCTGATGAGCACCAAGGTTATGTAGAACTACGGAAGACTCCATTTCATATACATGATTCCGACTCACGTTCGTATGCCTAGTGGCTTCAAGTCACTATCACTAGTCCCCCCATGTCCTGCCAGTAAGGTGATGCGGATATAGATGCGCAGGCAGCAACAATCACGTGAAGTCTGCATGTTTCACTGGCCTCGTCACGCACATGACGCTGGGACTACTCGCTAAAGAGGACTTTACTCGCTCGTCAACCTTCCGGGGACTGACATCCCCATCTTTGACAAGATCTTCCCCACTCTTGCTCCACTTATCTGCCTCTCGGCAGCACTCCGTCTCTGCGAAATTTGGTACGTATCCGGGATCCACCACTCAAGATGTCGGCAACGATACAGACAATCCTGTCTGACTCCTCCATGGTAATCATCGACATTGGAAAGACAGCATCACCATGGGCCCGCGAAACAACCTACCTGTTGAATTCCATAGGCGCGACCACAGCAACCTTCGGGAATAGCGCAACACCTACCTTCGAGAGCAGTCCGACAAACACTGTTACGCCGAACCTATCTCAGCTGCTGAGCGGGTCTCTCATTCTCACGGAGATCTCGGCATCAACAGGGACTCTGACCAGTGTGATAGGCACAACAAGTCGAACAGACACCGCTTTCCCTACGACAGCTTCGACAGCTCCCACACCTGCATCCAGTGGGCCCACTTCGACGTCGTCCTCAAGCGTACCCGCGGCAACTTCTACGCAACCGGCCGGCGGGCGAAGCTCTCCGCCAGTAACGATGATAGCTATGGGAGTCTCTGGAGGCGCTTTGGCTTTGATCGTTGTCGGCGTGGCTTATTTCTTCTACCGTCGACACAGACAGCGCAAGACTATGAAGGTAGAGGCTTCTGCATTCTCAGGCAATGTCGACAGGTCGGAAATGCTCGAGAAAGGCGGCGTCTGGAGGGCAGCAGTTTATGACCAGCCTTCTGGTATGATCACTTCCTCAAGGTACCATACTCCCACGCTAGCGGCTGCACTGAAGCTGACGGATGTCTGGGTTCAAAGCAGTGCAGCAAGGTTCAGGAGCCCGCGGTATCAGCCACTTCCTCAGGACGAGGAAAGCCAATGGTGATAATCAGACTACAAGTACATATCCATTCGAGGCCTCCGGGAACTCGGTCAAAATTGATCTCGGCGGTGAATGGCCTCGCATGAATACTCCGTCATCGGACACTTCGACGTTATCCGAAGATAGTGAAGCCGAGTTACCGCTCCCATTCCTACGGAAAGCTGCCTCCAATGGAGACGAAGCTCATCGGCAAGCGCTGTTATTGCATGAGGAACTTTACGGTGTTCCAACAGAACCGTTGCGTGGAATAACCCCTGTTCAGATTTCAAACACATCGACGGGCTCATCGCCCAAGCAGTCAGCTCAGTCTCCGTCAACAGCACCATCGACAGAGTCAACGGGTGGCTCCCGCAGCGGACAAACGCATTCGAGCTCGCCATCTACGCTGGCAACGACATTATCACTAGCGACGTCACCTCCTCCACAAGTCGCCTCCATCCTCAAAGCACCTTCGATGTCGGTGCGGGGTGTACCGGAACCCTTAGCGGCAACCAAGGAGGTACTCCGCAGCGTGGGTAATTTGCTCAAGGAACAAACTGGGACGAAGTATGTCCCTACCTTTGCACAAATCAAGGAGAAGGCTGCGGTTCGCGGGGGCAATGTTCGCTTTGGAGAGGCTCAAATTAGGGAATTTGGTGGCTCAATCGTTGATGGATCTGCGGATGCGGACTACTTCAAACAGTAAAGTAACTTGGCTAGACTGGCATTGCCGTTATCGTACGTCGCATGAGATAGCTAGTGTCATCGTGTCAATTTCGCGAATGTAAGTGCTTGTCAGGAAATCTGGTTTTACTGTCGCTCACTCGCACACTGTACACTTCTCAATTATGTGTGCCACGAGTTTCGCGGTTAGCAAGTCCACGAGTCAGGTCTAGGTATATTCAGAATACGAGAACCTGGTTACCAGCAAGACTTAGAGCCAATCAAGCAAACACAAAAGCAGCCGCAGGAACCGGAGCAACATCCGCTGTCAGGTCCCAGCGCAGAGCGGGACCTGACAGCGTTCAGAAAGGGGAGAAAATAACCGCGTTTCAGTATGCGCGCGCCTTAGATTGGCTTGCACTGATCGATGCATCTTCTGGCGAGTTTCCTCTTCACTTTGACATCCTGTTGCAATCTTCGTTTCGAACTGTTTCTCCGTCGCGCATTGCTGCTGGCGCCAGCATAGAGGCCCTGTAAACAAGCGTGAGAGAAGGCTGAACGGGCGTTGCCAACCTCTCCCCGGCCTCCACCGTTGCGACCCGCAAAAGTGCACAGCGCACAACATCCGCCCTGCATCTGAAACTTACCTTACTTTTGCGGGCCCAGGTCCTGCAGCCCATACATAATAATCCCTTGCAGTATTCTTACTTTTCGCGTAGAGTAGCAGCACACCTGCATACATCACACATCATCATGCATCCCTCCACCATCACCCCACCTCCTCCGCACCCGCCGCCGCTGATGGTGGGCAAGGATTCTCCATCACCAGAAACGTTGCCGCAGTTACCCAGGGTCAACGGGCAGCTCGTACAACCACCTCAGCCTCCTCGCAGGACGAGCTTTAATTTCTTGAGGAGATCAAAATCTCGCGACCTCCTCGCTGAGGGCGTCGGTCGTACAGCATCCACAAAGTCCAAGTCGGGGAACAAAATCAAACGGAAAGCGCAAATGGCGCGGCAGCAACCAGAGCAGGCGGTACCGGTGCCTCTCCCACAACAGGCACCTCGTCTTCCCAACCACACTCTTCTTCCTCAAATCGACTCCTTTGGCGGGGATTATCGTCGACCTGCTTCGATTGCCATCGTGCCGGATGATTACGACAGATACACTCGGAGTTTCTCAAATTCACGCTTCGCCATGTCGTCACCAGTAGCCAGTCCGCCGTCGCGTCAGCAATTGTCGCCGATGCCTCGAAGCTCGCCTGGATACGCGAATGGAGAGTACGTGGATCCCTATGGCAGGACTGAGAGCATGACGCATCGTAGCAGATATAGTTACGCTCTTGGTCCTGCAGTGAGTAACGTTGATAGTCCTCGACGAGTGAGGAGAAGGAAGGACCCTACGCCTTTCAAGTGAGCCGTCAACCAGACATTCCACGAAGGCTAATGCTGACCTGCATAGCATCCTCGTCATCGGAGCCAAGAACTCTGGCAAAACCTCCTTTATCAACTTCCTCCGCAGCTCTCTGGCCTTACCTGAGAAGAAGCGCGGCCAGACGCCTTCCCCTCCGCACCCTACGCAAAAACCGGGCTCACCCTTCACCGCACACTACCTTGAGACAGAAGCAGATGGCGAGAGGATTGGATTGACCATATGGGACTCCCAAGGCTTGGAAAAGAACATTGTCGATCTTCAGCTGAGGGAGATGACTACATTCCTGGAGTCGAAGTTCGAGGAGACATTTACCGAGGAACAGAAGCTTGTGCGGGCTCCAGGCGTGCAAGACACTCATATTCATTGCGTCTTCCTGCTTCTCGATCCTCTTCGGCTGGATGGAACTATTGCTGCCTCTCATGCAAAGGGATTTGCGAAGTTCAGTACAACGGTAAGTTGGATGAGTTACTGCGCGTCTACATTCTTTCTTCAGTGAAACAACTTCTGAGCTGAGCCGCTCATTCAATTGGGATTTATGCTCTCCCTCAAGCTACTCTTTCCAGATGCGTCCAGCTTTCTGGGGCATATTGACACTCAAATGCTAACTGCACGGCAGCCGCGGGTCGTGAGCAGCTTGAACGAAGATCTTGACCTCCAAGTACTTCGCACCCTCCAAGGCAAAACCACCGTCGTCCCCATCGTCAGCAAAGCGGACACTATCACCACAGCCCACATGGCGTACCTCAAGCGCACCGTCTGGGACAGTCTGAAGAGATCGAAACTCGACCCACTCAAAGACCTCGATCTCGACGGGGCGGAGTCGGAAGCCGAGCAGCAAGGTGGACAAGACCTCGACGGTATTGAAGAGATCGGCGTTGCAAAGGAACTTGGGCCAGAATACACTTCCCATCTCGAATTGACCGACTCGGATAGTTCAGACTTCTCCTACAACATATCGCCTCCACGCAATGTCGCAGCGCCTGCCGTCAAGGCTTCCAGCAATGGCCACGCTCGCAATATATCCCTAACCGGCAGCGCCAAAAGTGGCGGTGCTACCGGCGACGTTCCTGACCTTCCCCTTAGTGTCATCTCTCCTGACATTTACGACCCAAATACCGTTGGCCGCCAATTCCCCTGGGGTCTGGCGGATCCTTACAACGAGACCCATTGCGACTTTGTCAAGCTCAAAGATAATGTCTTTACCGACTGGAGAGCGGAGCTCAGGACAGTGAGCAGAGACGTATACTACGAGGGATGGAGGACCAGTCGGTTAAACTCAAGACAACAGACACCAGCCAAGACTGCAATGCCGAGAGCCATGTCGGCGCAGGGCACCAGAATAGTCACGCCAATGAAGCAAGCTGTGACCAGTCGGATGGATCGGCCTAGCCCAGCTGTTGAAGACCGGTATCTGAGCTCGGATATGGCATTCGGAAGGCCCTCGATTGGACCACCACAAAGCCAGAGAACTGTCACGCCGATGACACAGATCTCAGGCAACGAAGTCGCTCTCGTGAGTCCGGCAGTCACGGATCGGTACCTCACCCCGGCGACCCATTCGACGGCTTCACATGCACAATCACAAGCACAAAGTGTGGCTCAGAGAATCGTCACGCCGATGAAGCATGTCGCACCGCAAAACGACGAGATTACACCCGTGAGTCCGCCTGTGTCCGCTGGCGGAGGAGGAGGTGGGGGTTATAGAACGAGCCCTCCGGGCACTGCTTCGAGCCATGCGATGGAGACGGCGGCGAGGGTGGCAGGAAGTCCGACCACGGTGGCAGCGCAGGGGAGGGGTTTGACGCCGCAGGTTACGAAGACCTCGTCGGGGGCGCCGTCACTGGCGGGGAGTGCGGGGAGGGGGAGCCCGGTTGTTAGGAGGAAGCTTTATACTGGGATTGATATCTACCATTGATCATGGTGGGGGTTTGAAGAGATGGATGATCTGGCGTTGGGACGCTTGGGAGGCAGCTGCATGCTGGAGATGCAGGGGTGGAAGTGGAGAAGATAAGGAAGAGTTATGGTAGCAGATTTATGTTTGCTGAAGACTTGTTTAGGGAGTGTGGCTAGGTGTTACAACAGGAGGTTCGGGCTCTACAGTATGAGGAAAGGGACAATGTTTCATGGCTGCAATGTTACGCTTAGGAATGCGGGGGGAGGACTGGAAAGGACTTCGCAGTTGCATTCCTTGCCTTGCCTTACCCTTGAGATGAACACATGGTGTGTTGGGCGTATGCTGGTAATCGCTCGTATGTGGACTTATACCCAGAATTGTTTAGAATAGCCAGTTTCGTCGTTGAACAGGTGTTTATTTTCTAGAAAACGTTTACCAATTCCATGAGACGTCATCCCGCAGAGTATGAGACTTTGATTATGATGAAAAGAATGAGTGGTTTGCGCGGTAGTCGTCTGTGCAGCATATCCTGCGTTGTCCCATTCCAAACATCCGTCATTTGTTCTCTGCACAGAAGAAGTTAAGGGAGTGTAGCACATGTGTGATCACGAGGATGATCACAAGTGTGGCTACTTGTGTGGCATGCTACTGTATAACGATCCATCCTTCGACCTAAGACAAAGGAGCAGAACACCTAAGAAGCCCGCTCGTTGATTGAATTGAATCGTAGGGCTAGCTAGGCGGCTAGCTACAGCGCCTGATATTTCTAGATTTAAATAATCTATCCATTTGATCGACACGTTGTGCACGACAGTAAGTGTTGTCTTCCCTCGAGAACCGGAGATGAATACTTCCGCGGTGTTCGGGCCCCTTTGGTGGCTTGTCCTTGAATGATGTCGGTTAAGTTCCTCTTGAGACGATTGTGGGGAGTGAGTTGCATCTGATGTTTTGAGTCTCGTTTATGAGTCCTGGAGTGCTGGATATTAACGTGAAATCTGGGGACGGAAGCAAAGAGGAAGGGGGGGCACATGGCGGAGCAGATGTACCGATAATTAGTTTGAGTATCGACGGAGCGGTGCATGTGCGGGACTGGCATCGTCTCGGGGTATAGCGACAGGGCGAAAGTAAAGGAATTCAGAAGAGTGCATTGGGTGAGTGAGATGGACCCGGTACATCTGCGGTGGATGGGGAGGAATATAATCCTATGCCGGGTGAGGTGTGTGAGCATGGGGGGTCTCTTGAGTCGAACGGGAATTTTCCCCTCCAAAAGAGGTTTTTAGTTGTGCAAGGCGAGGAATGAGGAAGGTTCGTGAGAGTGGTGTTGGAGATATACGAAGGTCCGGTTCTTTTTGGGAGCGGGTCGGGAGAGTCGATTGTCCCCTGTTTTAGGCGTAGAGTAGTTTTCTAGGTAGCGCGAGTCTCTTCCGCTTGACTAGTATCGTTGGACGAAGCCGGGACGGGGCGGGGATGTGGACGAAGGGGAACGGTCACATGGGGAGACAGGGGATGGAGCAGCTTTGGGGGTATAAGATGGTAATGTAGTCTCGGGGTGCTACGGAGGGAGAAGGGCGTCCCCCAAGGAGGTTCTTCGAGTGGAGAA
Source organism: Lichenothelia convexa (assembly GCA_021030975.1). Classification (NCBI taxonomy): domain Eukaryota; kingdom Fungi; phylum Ascomycota; class Dothideomycetes; order Lichenotheliales; family Lichenotheliaceae; genus Lichenothelia; species Lichenothelia convexa. Next base: position 63,632 of record JAGFMK010000033.1, read on the forward strand.
GGGGAAAGGGTGTGGAAAAGGGTTTAAGAGACTCAGAGCCGAAGGATGTGGAGAGGGCTCAGGATGTGAGACGGGGGAAGAAGTATAAGGGTGGTAAGAAGACTGGTAGGTCTTGGTAGATTTGGAATCCAAAATTCTTGATTGCGGTGAAGAGTAGCGGGGTTTACAGAGTGACGAAGCGATAGGATTCTTGATGCGTTAGAAAGGAGAACAGAAAACCACGGGGGAAAGAAAGGGGACAATGGGATGTGCTAGGCTTACGGACAATGTTTGTGCGGTTGGTGAGAATGTGTTTAGGGGGGAAAGTGGAAGGATACAAGTAGTTCGGATTGCAATCTTATGTTCAATTATCTGTACGAGGTGTGACCCGATTGCGTGAGGATACTTCGTCTGGGAATACAGATTCAGTAGATCCGCGATCCATTGGTGTGACGGCGGGGAGACCCGGAGTCGTCGACTACATAGTCAAGTTTTACAGTCACATCCACATTTTTGATTCGCGGAGTACACATCCCGTTGGAAACCTGTTCACCTAAATCATTACTTTCTTGTGCTTGGGCCTTGGTTGAGTTCTTGCCTTGCGCTGCCCACCCCAGCATGGCTCATGGAGGCAAATCCTCTGGACTGGGACTTCTGAAGAGCAGTCGTCCGATAGTCGGCCGCTCCTCAGCCCTCTGCCATAAGGTTTGCGGGCGCATCGCGACCACTAAGATCAAACATGCATCTGAGGTCTCCGGGGATGTCGCTCTCCGTCGCGGGTTGAGTGCCTAAAGTACTTATCTGTGTTATTATAGGCTTCCGCCACTGCGAAGCGTAAACCGCAGACTTCCTGTATACGGATGAGATTTCGTGGTCTTCCATCGCTGAGGGTTTGTCGACGCATGCTTTTAGGTTCTAGCTTCCTCTCCCTAAAGTTTCATACATCATGCCTCTTTGTGCTTTCACGACGTGGGCCCAGGTCTGCTGCGGCGGCACCTCGCTGTAGGGCGAAACAGAGCTTCGACGAAGTTGCAGTGCCACTGAACCAAAGAACGCATGATCCTTCTTGGTGCGGCCACTGCGTCCTTTAATTTTGAGTGTAAGACTTGATGACTACGGAGATAGAGATCTTCAAGCCGTGCGTCTGCTGCTGTAAGGGAATAGATGGTGGTGGAGCGTGACTGATGTTGTGGGACTGAGGTTAAGGAGATGGACATCAACCCTAGGATGTGTAGCGGTGAGGAGTGTCTGGTATTATCACCTGCTGCCGCGTCGTCATTATCCCTCGTTCTTGAGTGATGAAATCTCGAGGCGCATAAGCGAAGAGACTCAGGATGGGCATTCTTTTCGGAACTGATTTGAATCGTTCTCAACATTATCCGTTCATTTTCTTGATTTTCCGAGTTACCGAAGTCGCGATCCTTCGGATAAATTACCGATGGAGTGTTGCCGTGCGGCACAGATTGCGTAGCGATTAGGTGCGACGATTCAGCATAGCGTAATCCAGTCCAAGTCCGCTTCCTCCAGAGGGAAAGCTTCCCCATCCATGATGCCATGGATATAGCATCCGCAAACGAGCCGAAACTCATCTTCTTCTTGTGGGCGGACGACCGCAGGCCATTTGGAACCAGCAAATAGAGCAATACGATCGCCGACTTTAGGCTTGTTACTGTGTCCGAGGCCGAGGTAGCCTTTCATCGTGGCAAACGCGCTTTGGTCAATCGCATGCATTGTGTATGTTTGTATGTCGGAAAGCAACCAATGTGTGTCCGCGCGGCTTAGCGACCACGCTTTAAAACCCGTCCTCTCACATTCGCGGCAGTCGTAGTCGTTGCCTACGTGCTTCATTGCTTCGTCTCGCCAAGTTTCGTCGCATCTGGGGTATAATGACGAGTCATGAGGCAAGCCTAGTGAACAGGTCGTCCAGAAAGCTTGTGCGATATCTTCACCTGTAGGATACGTCGTTTGGTCTTCAATCAGAGCAAACCATTTCCGCCAGGCTCGTATTTTCGTCTTAATACCATCGTGGCTGGAGACGGAGGAGCTTGACTGATGCTTGATTTCGTCGATGATCTTGCCCTTGACCAGGAGTTGCCGGCCCTGATGCAGCAAGCGAGAATTGAACTTGGACCCACGACTGGCGTGTGCACATCTGTCAGCAGTGCTTGGCCAAGGTGTTTGGGTGGTGGAAAAGTCAGGAATGAAAGATGGGGAAGCTGCCAAACCACATCTTCCGTAGGTCCAAAACATGGGCAACGCCTCGCTCTGGAGCAGAGTCATGGTCACCCGAAGATGAACCTCCTCAAGTGCTCTCAGATAGTCAGGCCTTCCGACAGCGCGGGCAATATCGCTGCAAATGCCGTAAAGTGAGAATATATGATCATGAGGTTCCCGGGTAAGGTATCGGCGGGTCAACTGAACCACCGCTGCTGTATCGAGATTTGAAGCTTGATACATCCTTCGCACGCGAAAGATGCTGTTGTTCGAATGCCAGTGTGACTCCGGATCGTCGAAGTAGCCAAAGACGGCGCGCTTGTTGTGAATGGTGAACGAGGTCAGATACTTGGTAACCCTGGTCTCTAATTCTTCCCATGGGACGTTGTTGTTACCACACATGACCATGACAGCTTTAGCCATAGCTACCTCTTGGACCACCCAGATGCGGCCGAACCATGAGCGCTCTAGGAGCATCAAGAAATCATCTTCAAGAAACTCCCTAAGAATGTGACGCCGACCGTGCAGTTTCCACGTGTTGCATAGCGCCCTACTGCTGTGATAATCGTCCTCTCCAAGCCAAACTAACACACTCCTAGCCGTACTGTAGATTTGACCCATCAAGCTGACCTGTTGAGACCGCTCCTCGTAGTCATGCTGATTGATGCAGATGGCATCAATCCAGAGCACTCGATCTCTTCCCCGCCAACGACGGAGACGTCTTAGAGCTGCCACGCAATTGTTGGTCACAGCAATATACTTACCCCCGCATAATACGTGGTTGTCGGTTTTAGGAGCGTCCCAGGCGTAGGATAAGGCCTCGTATTCTGGCGCCTTATCCAAGGAGATTTCATATAGCTCAACTTCCGGTACCGATAAGATTAATAGTGATGAACTCAGGTGAAGGAGTCGGATGGAGCCCGGTGCTGCGAGAGGCTTGTGTTTATATTTTTCAATGCCTCGAGGCTGATATCCGGATTTGTCCATTTATAAGAAGCGCCAACGGTCCCAAATGTTTAGCGTCCAAACGACTTTACAAGGCTGTTTCTTGAACTGCGAAAGAGGTATCTTAAGCCTTAGCTTGAATTTTAGAAACCAGTGCATGGGGTGGACGTGGTGGCCGGATTTGCTATCAGAGTACCCAGGCAGCTGTTCGGAAGTGCTCACAAGCCCATAAAGGCTGGCCGTGAAATAATGCAAACACTTATTCCGAGATGGCTCACTGACAACAATTAGACACGCGAGAAGAAAAAGTTCGAAACGTTGATAAGGTCTTCTTGGGAGAGACCTGAGCGAAACAGCTTCATCAACCTGCATGTAACCTCAAAAGAGGGCGGGGAAGTGAGGCGGAGCTGTGACACAGCCTCCGGCGGGGGTTTCAATTTGAATACCAGTAAGCGAGCAAGGGTCGTTGTAAGAAATCAAGGCTAGATCTCCTCAATGCGAGTCTTCGACCTCCTGGGACCTCCTCATCATGGACACGGGCTGAAACAAGTATTCAAATGATTGCTGTATACTTTCCACGCTCTAAGCAACGTTCATTATAGAAGTTAGTTCTTCAGTATATGGGCGACCCCCAGAGCTCAATAACGTAGCCGTGACTTTTTGCACCGACCCTCGAAGTCAGCAGCGGGGCGCTGTAGGGACGGATTACAGGATTCTAGCCCCTCGATCAATACCATTCAGCGTTGGAGGTTTGCCATCCCTCTACCGCGCCAAGGTGCAGAGGGTCGAAGTCTTCGAAGACGAGATCCTCAGACGGCCCGAGAACAATCATGTAATAGTTCGAACTTATAAAATGTCTATAAGTTACGGCAATAAGTTCAAGCTATAGCCGGCGAGAATTAATAATTATAGGGATGCCAGCCACCTACTATAAATGATAGAATTTACATCAGTGGAATGAATGAAATATTTCGGCGTGTACGTTCGTTGCGATACATACCCAAGCGTCTGCGGAGCGCGCCGGAACACAGACTACCAGGCGAGGTGTCATAAATCGTGAGAGACACTTAGTAGGAGCCGCCCTTAGACTGACTGGAGGCCTCCAGACGAGCAGATACTTCCACCCAAAGCTACCAGAGCTGAAGTACCTTATCAGGATGCAATTACAGTCCATCTATACATCAGCTTTATGGTACGGGCGATCTCCCCAACGTTTAATGCTTCTTTCTGCTCCTCCCTCAGGCAAGGTGATACAGATCTTCGAACGTGGAGGCCCGCCAAGGCATCAGCTGTGATAGATAATATCAAGGTCTGGTCGTTTTTGTCTTAAGAGCGGTTTGTACTACTATTCAGCTTGTACTCCCCTCTATGAGGCTCCGGAGTTCGCCAGTGGTTTAGTGCAAGTGTCTCACGATTTATGACACCTCGCCTGCTGCACCTTGCCGAAGTACCATAGTAGGTACCGTATCTGACAATGTAGTAGCTACAACGATGCCAAGTGAGGCACTGAGACTGTTGGAGACCCTCATAGGCACCAACGTGGTGACCAAAGCAGATTCAAATCTTCGGCTGATACATCATGATCTTTCCTCCCCCAAAGACTAGCGGCGGAGATTGAGTCGGCCGTGCTCCTCGAATGTCTAACCTTTGGATGTCGCTGCTGGTTCGTTAGATAACGCAACACGATACGGAGCGAGCAGGATGCAGAGCTCCTCCATGCGACTACAATCTCACTCATGGCCCTTATACATACGCACCGCACGCATCCCTAGACATCCATGCACTTTCCACCACAAGGCATCCCTCTCCAGCGCCTCTACACAACCAAGAATGTCCAGCACAGTTCCCAAACCCTCCAACCTTTCCATCCCAAACTCAGCGCCGGACTCCTCACCTCCCCGCCCCGACCGCGACGAAAACCTCACCCTCAGCCTCCCCTCCAACCGCACTCTCGGTTACGCCCGCTACGGCGCCCCCACCACGCGCTTCCCCCCAACCATCTACCTCCACGGCTACCCCGCCTCACGGCTCGAAGCGCGCGTGCTTTCCTCGCGGCTCCACGCCGCCGGGCTGCAGGTAATCGCGCTCGACCGGCCGGGCGTGGGTCTCTCGTCGCCGCAGCCGGGACGCAGGATCTCTGACCACGCGGGCGACGTGCGAGCGCTTGCGGACCACTTGGGCTTAGAGCGGTTCGCGGTGCTCGGGTTGAGCGCGGGGGCGCCGTATGCGCTTGCGTGTGGGATGGCGTTGGAAAAGGAGAGGGTGGTTGGGGTCGGGTTGGTGGGCGGGTATGGGCCGCCGGAGCTGCGGACGGGGGATCAGTGGTGGGTGAATAAGTTGGGGTTCTGGGGGATGGTTTATGCGCCGTGGTTGTACCGGTGGGTGGTTGGGGGGTGGGGCCCGTGGTTGCTAAGGAGCATGGAGAGGAAGACGTGGGAGGAGGTAAGGGAATCGGCGGCGTTTCGGAGGATGCCGGAGGTGGAGAGGAGATTGTTTGAAGGTGAGGAAGGCGTCGATGTGTGGGAGAGTGTAGTGAGGACGACGAGAGAGATGATGAGGCAGGAGGGGTGGGTGGATGATTATCTGATGCTGGAGGGGAGGTTGTTGACGAGTAAGTGGGAATTTGGTTTGGCGGATGTGCAGAGGGAGGTGAAGCTGTGGTATGGAACGGAGGATGTGAATACGCCGGTGAGTATGGGGAGGAAGATTGCGGAGGCTTTGCCAAATTCGCGTTTGAAGATTATGGAGGGGGAGACACATAGTAGTATCTTGACTCATACTGAAGAGATAGTGAAGGAGCTGATCGCTATATAATGCGAGTATCAGCTGCTGTGGTCGATAGGTCGGTCACTGGAGGCGTATGATAGCATGCTCACGACACCACGGACCCTTCTTGTCTCAGCGATACAAGATGTATACAGGTACTCTGGACGCGGTTCGCCCTCGTACTCAAGTGCTAGCAAGCGAATATATCTGTGAAATGAACGTGTGAGATTCTTCGCGCTCCTGTAAGTAGAACTCAACCTTGGAAAGGAATCTCAAAGATCGTCTAAACCAACTAAAAGTATTCTAGGACACGTGGTAATCTCTAAAAAAACCCTTTCCACCCTTTATGTAGCAACGAGGGATTAGTGGCTGATGAAGTTAGGTATATCCAAGAATTAAGGCTAAAACCAAAACCGGAATCGTTCAGCGAAGCCTGATTGACGTATTGGATGTCCCCAAGCTCTGTCCATTCTTTGAGCACAGTATGTGGATTTCGAAGGACGAAGTCCTTATCCGCAACACTACTCAGATAAATGTTCTAAAAGGTCGCGCGTGAAAGAGGTTATTTTAACGTGATATCAACAGTGACCTCCAATCCATGCATAACCCACAAGCGCGTCCGACGGTGTCGCCACAAGATCAGTTTAACTACCAGAAAGACTGAAGAGCACTGCAAACCTCCACCTGCTTGTATCCAAAGCGCTTGATCTATTTACTCTACCCTCATAGCCGGCCCAAATTCCGGACGTTCTGTCCTCCGAACCAGCGTAGCTTCAACTATCTCGCGGACCGGAATCTCGTGAATCCGCGGTACGATTCTATGCAGCGTTGATGAAGCGGACTGATCCAGGTCCTCATATCTGATTTTGCCTCGACCCGCGTATGACTTCGTAACCTTGGCGTTCAGAGGCGCTCCATCCTCCTTTGCTGCGCCATCTGGGATCCAGACAGCATACTCTGTATCCGCTTTGCCGGGCTGCCCTACAGCAGGGATATAGCGATAAGTCAGAATGCCTTTCTCCTCGGTATCTCCAGTGCTTTCAGGCAGCGGGCTTTCTTTCAGGTCGGTCCACTCCACGTGAAGAAAATTGGCTTCCGGTCCTGATATGACAGTGCGTCCCCACAGGGAATTCTCTTCTCTGAAAGCTTCCAGCTCGCAAAACACTGAAGCAATTCCTAGCGTCTCTCTATTCTTTACAATTGATTCCACGTCGTTATTGAATTGCACCGCCAAGAACTTGCCAACCAGTGGAGAGCCGTCTTTCTTCGTGTACTGTACACCGTGGAGATACAACTCAAGCGATGTATGACTTATGTGGTCGTGCCTGCCCATCGACTCGTTAATCACGCATGTAAACGTGTAGGAGGCGTATGCAACCGTTCCAGGCGACTTGAAGCTGAATAATTTGTTTGGTAGCAGGTTTTGCAGAACAGTCCTCGAAGTTTTGAACTTGACCGAAGCTTGATAGACCCTGAATTGCGGGTCTGCCGGCAACTTATCAGACCCATCCGACGGGCCAAAGGAAATCGGCATCTGCCAGATAGCGTCTGGTTTCCGTGACCATTCCCACCTGCGCAAGGTCTGAGTTGAGTTGTCATACTCGTCATGTCCCAGATCTTTTTCCGTCAGCATCCATGCAGATCGACTGGGATCAAGTGGCCCTTACTGTAGTTCATGAATTGCAGCACTGTCAGATATTAGCACAAGCCAACTACTGTAAGGGGATGTTCAACAACCAGCCCTGTCCGGGGAAACCTACTATCGATTTTCCCTTCCTTCCGCTGTCCGGGATCGAGTCCAGCAATCCGTGTAATCTCTTGAATCTTGCTCGCCCGCTCATAGCGGCACTCTTCGTACAGCTTCAGCCGTTCTGGGATCTCTTCCCGTGGTGCGTCTCGAGGCAGCATAACAGCCAGAGAGACAGCGTCTTCGATAGCGACTGCCCCACCTTGGCCTTGGTCTACGCGGTATTTAGCGACCGCATTCTTGATGGGAGAAAATTAGTTTCGGCATACGAGGCAAAAATGGGTGAGCCGCATCTCCTATCAGCACAAGCCGATCTTGAGTCCAGCTTGGTATTTGTGCCATATCCAGTAGATTCCAAACCTTCAGAGTGGCTGGATCAGCAATTGACAAGAGGGCTTGCAGTCGCGGATCGAAATCCTTGTAGACTTCAAGCAGTTTGCCTTTGTTTCCGCCTTGGTTCCAGTCTATACCGGTCAGTCAAGAGTCTGTGTTGTAGAGATACGGATTGACTCACCATCACCACCACCGCGTGCGTAAGTCAGCTCGCTTGGATGTATGCAGACAAAGTTAAGAAGCTCATTGTTAGAACATGAGTACATAACTACGCGTCTGTCACTGCCCACCCACATGGTAAAGCAATTAATTCGTTCAGCAAATTCTTTCGTGGATGGATCGCTGAGCACAATGTCTCTTCTCAGTAGGAACCTGAAGGCACTCTTTCCGGAGTCAAAGGGCTCGACATCCCCGCCAGGTATTAGTTTTCTCGTCACAGACTAGACCGTCAGAACTCGGAATGGAAGCTTCTTACAGACACAGACTCACATGTACGCCGTCTGCACCAACCAACAAGTCGCCCCTGATAACTTCGCCACTTTCGAGGGTAACCGTTGCGTTCTGCGGATCTACATTGGCGACACGGCTGGCCAAACGGAGAGTCGCCCGTTTGCCTTTGCCCTCTGGGGCAAGAGCCATCTCTCTCAGGGCTCGATGCAGCTCGACACGATGCCCTAGCATCCATTGCTGTGACCATGATGAGACAGGCTGCGTCTGTTCAAGAACGGTTTAATACGAACATGTTGCCAAATGCTCAACGACGGCCTCATATCCCTAATCCAATTGAGCTTTCCAGAAGGTGCGTACTCAGCCCACTGTTGACGACATTAGTGACATCGCCGGGACGCCGATTACGATGCTGGAAGTTGTGCAGCACTACGGGATGCTCACTGTATCCATCGGAACTGCACCAGTTTTCTCGGGGGGAAGGCCTAGACGCCGAAGAAGTCCGTTCGCATTCGATGCCAGATGCAGTGCGGCTCCTGTCTCGTTGCTTGTTTTCGACTGCTCGAGTAACTGCAATGGAATCAATAAACCGTCGTAGGCTGATGAACAACGAAACTTACAATAACTTCATGGCCCTGCTGCCTAAGCGCAAGAGCAGCCGCAAAGCCTCCAATGCCGGCGCCAACAATTACAATCTTCAGACCTTGGTCCGCCGAAGGGTTTACATCGGAATCGGCTGCCGCATGTCCATTGGCTTGAACTCCGGCAGAGCCGTTCATGAGTGGGATCTCGACTTGTGCCATCGTCTCTCAGGCTCGTACGTCAAGATGGAACTGCGGGATCTCTTTCTTGCAGCAAGGGAAGACAGTATGCCTTCTGCAGCGGTGCCGGACAATGTGTTGTATATAGGAGTGATGCAGATGCTCAGGCCTGCTACTACAGCATGACATCTTCTGGAAACGGCTGAAGTCCGTACCGGATTTGGTGAATTCCCGTATCGGTACTCGATCGAGGAAGGTGGAGGTGGGCTTCTAGTCTCCACTCCCGCGTCCGGCCGCGGCACTCGCTTCCCCACATCGACCGAGCCAGATTGTCCTGCTGCACTTGCGTGTATCTTTACTACTGTAAAAAAAATGCGAAGTACGAAGAAATGCTTGAGGACAAGAGTTCAGCTCATACGGGGTTTCTCCATATGCCAGGCTCACGCTTCTCTCGGGTAATGAGGCCCAGAACCTTTCTGTGCACAGGCAGACGGACAGAGCGCCAAGAAGTTCAAGTTCATTCCTGTTCGCTTACATGACGAGACGACGTGATGTTGGACTGCCAAGGGACCATCATCATACGCACGGTTTGTTGTCACGACGAAGTCCAGAGAGACGTTTCTTCCAGCTAATCTCAAAAACCAATAACAGATTAGCCCACCTTGGACGTAAGAGCAGTTTGTAGTGGGCAAACGGCCTATCGGAAAGTCCGTATGATGCGACTGCATCATTCGGAAATGTTTTTATATGCTCCTTTCAAAGCTGAGTACCATTGATCGAAGGGGTGGATCGGCTGGCCTGCTGGCAGATTACACGCGACTCGGTAAGCCGTTACTGCCGAGTTCGCAAATTTTGGATGCGCAGCCCTTATACATCTTAACGAAGTTCAAGGGAGTACTTAGAGATATGAAGAGTGGTTAATTTAGAGTCCTTTATTTATTTGGCGACCCGTTTTTGTGAAACATATGGCCCCACGATTGATGGTAACACAGAACCGCATAGTGACGTCAAGCTCATAGCATGGATGCACACCTCCAGCTTACCTAGGACAGCGGACAATCCTTCCTTCATCATCGCCCTTCCTTTACCCAACGCAGAAGACCGTCCTTTCATAGCAGATAGTGGTACTAATGGCGTAAGACGAGCAAAATGCTGGGTATAGTAAGATTTTGGCCCGGACGAAAACGTTCAGATGAATTTTATGCTCATGCGAGTGCTTGCGTCCAGGCCCAGGCTTCTCTCTGGCCGTTGGGCCCGCAAAGCTTCATAAGGCGAATTAGGCGGAAAGAACCAACAGGGGTTTACCTCACTACCCTTCATCATTCCCGTGGCTTACATTACTGATGATGTGATGGATTTGACTTACAGCGGACACAAGGGCAACTTCTACGACGTAAACAGTTGACTACTCGCTTTCCGTCATTGACCGGCCATAGCAAAGTTCCTGGTCGTCCCAGAAAAACCGGCATACGTTATTCAATCAATATATGCTAGCTTCGATGGTATACACATTAAAACGGCCTTAGTATTATAGTAGTAGAAGCCGATCTCATGCATTTAGGAGAGATTCCGCATTTAGTACCTAGGTAGCGTCTACAGTAACGAAACGCTACGTAGCCGTGTCAAGTTCGAAAAGCTCTTCCGCGTGACCCAAGATTCAACGCAATTTAGAGCCATCATCACGAGAGGGGCTCCTTCAGACAAGCCCTCACAAAGCTTCACTTCTTTCCATGAGCGTGCCATGAATAGGTTGCCAAAGCTGTCGACCCACCGGCCTACGATTCGAGAATCCATACGTAGTAACGCAAGTTTATGGCCAGAGTAGGTACGACAGCGCCGCAAGAGTCCATATCATATCCTGTTTTATCCGGATGATGGCCATTCTTACGTGTCTGGCGATATTGCCCCGGTCCAGGTTGATTGAGAGGAGCGTTCTACCTGTGGTGTGCGACGTATAGGCGTTGCCGGTGAGACTCCATTCCTGACTGGATTGATGCAGAAATCAGGAGAATGTCTCCTTAAGCCAGATCAGATTCAACTGTAACTCGAACTAGTGGGCTTGAGGGAGCCTAGCGACAACATGAGTCCTTTAAGACTTTACTCAATCAAACCGACCGTGAGGTCTTTGTCCGGTCCACAGCCTTGAAGGATATATCTAGAAGCACATCTTAGACCACGTGTTCTCCTCCTGCGAATACGGAGCTTGCGCGTTATATGTCCTGTTCCGGCGGCTTATGTCAATCGAGCATCAGGTGCCTTAGTGAGGCCGATGTAAACCTTCCCCAAACAGCTTTGCCTCTGTTCAACATGGGCTCAATTGAATCTGTAATGCTTTTGGACGTCCCACACTGTGATTTGACCATATCATGACAGGGTGCTGCTACCCTCCTGCAGTCAACTCTCTTCGGTCGGGGCACCTGGCGACGGTAATTACAGTAATTGGTCAGACCTCATTTGTCTGCCGTCTCCGCAGTCCGCTCGGAGTTTTGATGTGATAAAGCAACGCACGAATATATTTGACCGGGGGTCGGGCAACGAAAAAAACAATCAACGTGACGGGAATTGCAACCACAACATAAATCCAAAATTGCGAGCCAACCGGAGAATAGTCATAATTCATGCTGAAGAGACTCGAGACGAGTGTCAAAGGCACGAAGAGAAATGCCAAGTTGGTAAGCCGGCTCACATTGGCCGTCTCTGCAAATGAGCGCCTGCTGTCGATAATCTGAACAAGAGAGGTGACTAGTGGTAGCATGTTCTCAAGGCGGTGAGCACACTCCTCCACGTTAGCGGCAATATGCTGATAGTCTTCCAATAGTGAAGACCAGATCTGGGAATTTGCTTGTAACGTCTGGTTACACCGCAAGGATCTTATGACCGTGCGAATTTTGTGCCGAGAAGACATACTACGCCGACGCCAGCTCTGCAGGGCGCGTAGGTCGGTGTTGAGTTTATCAAGTTCACTCAGGAAACTAGGTGATTCGCTACCTGAATACTCGTACTGTTTAATGCTTAAGCGCATGACGGCCACATAATTCATCCACTCCGCGGCAACGATTTTTAACGGATAGTGAGCCAGCGATATGACTGTTGGATGCTGAAGGCTGCAGTCGGCAGGGATGGTGACTGACCAGTAATACACCAGGTCCTCCAGAAGACTTTCACGGCCGGGGCCTGGTCTTTCGGTCGTGAGGTCAAAATAAGATGGAGGGTCTAGGAAGTCCTCAAAGCCGCCTGAGAATGGTTCAGAAGGTAATTTGATTCTCTGGACTTGGTGATTTTCGTCCACAACAGAGTACGCGTCCTTCAGGGGTGGATCAACAAGTATGATGCCTGACAGCGTGTTAAACGTCTTACTGATGCGACGAGGGATAGTGCATACCTAGCCAGCCCAGGCAGTTGTGTGAGTTAGCCTTGTATATTGAAGCGCAATGTTGCGCCAAACCAAGTCGCGTATTCCTTATCGGGGGCAGAAGTACAACCTTGCGTTCCACATTTGCATCTTGTAACAATTTCCGAACTGATACCGATGTATCTTGAAACGCTATGGTCCGCTGATAATGAATGTTGACATAGTCATGCGGCCTTGTTCTGGACGGCAAAGTAGCCACGTCCGGTGTCTGAGCTCCTATGTCGACCCAAGGGGCATGGATGTGCGATGCGAAAAACAAAGGATCAATATCTAGGCAAGACCCAAGCACTTCAACCACCTCCCTAGTGAGGTCCTCAATTATCAGTATCCGACCCAAGAAGCTACTCTCGCCGTCTTTGATATTCCCGACGTTGTTGCCTGTGCCGATGCCATCAAGCTTCTTCTCCAAGCGGACGTTATATTGCAGTTCGGCGCAGAGTTCACTAACGGTAATATGTCGGGCAACAGGAGATTTGCCTTGAGCCAAGAACTCCAAGCAGACGACACGGCAAACATCGCGCTGCTCTCGATCGTCAGAGAGGAAGTTGAGGAGGTTGACCATGCATGGATTACGTTGCGCTTGCGCCTGCACGAAACTGGAGTAGGACTTCATGTCGACTTTGATGTCGGGCTGCAATGCTAGGCTGAGGAGAGCTTGCCGCTGACGGACGCTCTGATATGTTCCCGGTGTGCCATACTCCGATCCAAGTGAAACAGTCAGTCTTACAGGGCTCGGTCACAGTCGCGGTGCGAAGCGCACAGCCTTCCAAAAATTGGCAGCAGGACAAAGTAAGGCATGTGAGCCTGAATGAGGCTGAGGCTGAGGCTGAGGCTGAGGTTGAGGCTTATGGGCCGATTACCTGGCTGCCTGGTTACTAAGCAAGCTGCGCATACTACTGGTACTTCTACTTCACATATTGACACAGCCCACACTCCAACTGGGATGTCATCATAGTTTGAGAACTCGGCATGCATGTAGGTAGCTCGTCTGCTGACCTAGCTCAAATATCTATCTCACTCTGACTTCGTACCCGGACATGAGAAAATTAAACGTGGCAAATTTCGTTGCGCTGAGCTTGCTTGCTAAGATGATAATTTGCGTGTATAACCACGCTCCCCCAACTAAACAACATATTCAATCTTTACTCTCTCCAGAGTGTAAATTGTTCATAACCTTCCCAACCTCGTTATAACACTATGAACAGCTGGAATCCAGGACCAATGTTATACACAGCCCCAGCTCCTACAGCTCTCGTGCAGCCTGAGTAATCCCTGCACGAGGAGTGCTCTAGCTACCTGCGCAGAAAGTACGCCAATGGCAAGATGTATGAGAGAACGCGCATCCTGCAGCGCAAGCTTTGTTGCCCTGACCTTGCCAAAATCTTATGGTCTGCCTTATTGCCTGCCAAATGCTATGCGCATATCAGCCCCAATGCCTTGCACATATCAGCCCCAGTGCCTTTCCGCTTCTTCAGCCTGGCGCTCCATCTGGTGTGCGCCTGAGAGAGTGGTGCATTTTCTGCCGTATATATGCGGAGAAGCTACGTCTGAAAATGATTCATCTCACTTTTTCGCCTTCTGTAGAATTACTACCGCACCCCAATCCTCTGAAACCTAAGAACAACGCAATCCAGTTTTCGCCTACGACCGAGCATTTCTAACCCGGAAACGTACCGCAATCATGGCACCGCCTCAATCTAAAGTTGTAGAAGATTTCATATCAGAGTATCGGACGTCCGTGAATTTTTACCAAATGTTAGCTGAGCATGCGAAGAAGATCTGCGAAAGGACACTTGAAGACAGGGTTCAGGCCATCTTTAGTTGCCGTGCAAAGGCGTCCGATTCTTTGCACCAAAAGCTGGAGAAGAGAAATGAAGACTTCAACGGTGGCAAAGGCTACGAAAGCAGGAAGCAGATCATTGAGGATATTGTGGACCTTTCTGGCGCGCGCATCGCGCTATACTTCCCTGATCAAGACCGCATAGTGCACGACGTGATACAATCCACCTTTACCATCGTGCGCTCTCATTGCCTCACACGAGACACGTCCAAAGACAGTTCGCACCACGCAAAGACCTCCGCATCTGACGCATCCATACGTACTGAGGCTGGCAACAGTTCGTACAGGGCGATATTTCCCGGCTACTTCGCACGACACTACCGCGTCAAATTTAAGCCCGAAGAAATTCCCAAGGGTCTCCGTATCAACGATACTGATATGGTTGAAATCCAGGTTGTCTCGGTCCTCGGCAACGCTTGGGCAGAGGTCGAGCATGGTATAGTGTACAAAAGAGTTGCCGATGAAACATCATTACAGGAAGCAAGGATTCTTGATTGCCTTAATGGACTGGTCTGTTCCGGAGAATTACTCTTGGTGCAGCTGCACGAGTTATATGAAGCCCGAAATGCTCCGTTCAGAAGCACTCACGCGTTAGGAGCGTTCCTCGAAGACAAGATAAATCATCATCCCATGATACCAGCTCGGGGTGAGCCGGCAGTTGCGGAGGGAACTAACACGCGGGATGAGGCGGACGGTCCGTCAATAGAGATACTCCTGAAATTCCTCCAGGTACTCCAAATGGACACTCCCGAGAAACTGGGCCCTGTGTTGCTAGCACTGGACTTCCGTAACAGGACAGAGGGTGGGATGCTCAAGAAGATTAGGGAAGAGCATCATCCCTTGAAACTGAAGCCATCGGTGTCTATCATGATGTATATCCTTTCAACACTTTCCGTCACAGAACGCTTTAAAGTATCGGCAACGGACACCGATGCGAAGAGATTGAAAGTGTTGCTGAGTTCACTGATCTGGCTGCAGGACCTCTTCTCGGAGTGTTCGGAGGTGCAGAACGACCTAGCAGAACAAGAAAAAGCTATAAGATGGATGTGCAAGGATTCAGCCCGAGCAGAGATACTGACGGGCGACGAAGAAGCACGTGCAACTGGGAAAACGGCGATAAATAACCTTTGGGACTGGTTCGAACACCAGGAAAAGCCTGTTTTCAAGTTTGTCTTTACAATATCTCGCATGGGGGTGCTGGAGAATCTACCGACGAAGCTGAGCAAGTTGCTGCTCAGTGCGAGGCATTTAGATCTCTCAGAGTCTTCAGGAACTTCGGATGAAGAGGATTAAGCAGATTTAATAACCAGGCACTGTCTGCAATCCGAGGCTGCCGCGGCAAGCAAATGATGAATGTTTGATTCTAGGTCATGATAGTAATGTCGCTGCTCCCTCAGATTTAACCTAAGGGTTGGCGCCAATCATGAATTGCAGCCATGTTCGCCTCGGCACTCTTTGGCCGCTATGTGATGTTACCAGCCGCAGAAGTCACTGTAGCGTTTGCGTGAAGCACTTGCGCAGCTAAAAGCCTTCTACCCAAAGTGTTCGTACGTACCTGCGGAGCAGGTTACCACATGCCGTCGAATGTCGACGCTGCAACCAATGTTTTGCCCGGTTTTTGCGGTTGCGTCGCCACGTATCTTCATACATAACAAAGAGCTTATGCGTGGATCAAGGCTCGTGATCATTCTGCTTGTGTATACTGGCATTCCTCCGTTGTCTGACGTAGCTAGGCTTGCCCGGTTCTGGGGACAAGTACGGATACGTGATTGCTGCATCGAACCGCAAGAGCGTGACCGTAAGCCTCCTAATAATGTTGTGTCATGGTAGGACCTGAAGTAGTTGGATCGATTGGTTGACCCTGGCAAAGGCCTCAACAGGTTTGGGAGTGCATCACGTCGGCTCTTCGACTTGCATCATGAATACCTAATCGCAAACGAAAAGCAGTGTTTAGGCCGCTCCAAGGAGAGACCCTGGTCCATCGAATGGCCGCTAGCACACAGGCATCTTACTAGGTAACTTATGGTACGTGCATCGCGTATCGATCTTACAAGCCGTGCAAGCCTGCCTCAGGCAGGATTACATTAATAATGGCGCCGATGTGGCAGTGGATTGCCCGCAGGGTCGGCGCCACGAATAATGTAACCTGCTTAGTATGCAATATGACGTACCCGCGGAAGCCTGCGACAAGCAATACGGGAACACTTTGTGCTAAGCCAATCACAGTACTGCATTTGCGCCTCTAGCTCAATTGTGCTCAACATGCATTCTCGGCTTTGTGATGGCATTTAGTGGCCAATCAAGTCGAGCGTCCCAATATTGAGGTTCGATTGCCCGGCGAGGCTGAATTTTGATTCAGCCTCGCCGGCAATCGACCAAAGCCCCGTCAGCCTGGTGTTCAGGCAGCTTTCAAGCCCCCTCTCCCTTCCCTCCTGCCTTTACTCCGAAGACCTTGCGGTACCCGCAGAGAATTGTCTTCTCATACAAAAGCCCGCCTCTGCTCGACATGCGGTTCGGAAAATAATGATTTAACAAGACTCACTCAAGCCCTCTGCTGCGCTCTATGCCTTGGTCGCTCATAAAGCGCGACGTGAGAGTTACGCCGAACGCAAGGAGTGTCTTGCTGTCTGCTCACTGAGGAATGACGTCCTCGACCCGTTTGTACTATCATTTGGAGATTTATCCAAGTCCTATCTGTATTATATCGCAGCGGCCTCGCTACCATACTTCATGAACTCCTTGGAAACGTTCGATGCCCATGCCCGTACGCCTGCTTGACACCGGTCCAGCCGTCTGTCTACTCAGAAGTTTGGGAGCAATCCCCGCCATTGCGACTTGTCGTCCCTGATGATGCTCCTGGTCTTTTACTTTTTCGACGGTTCCCATCTATGCCGCTGGGGCTCGCTGTGATCGTCGTCAGGACCAGCTGGAATGGCTTCCGCTCGAAATATCAAACTTTTCCCCACCTCACGCGACGCGGAAAGCGCTACACGGCTTGCTTGTGCAACTTCCAAGGTCCTCACTTGTAGGCAATCTGTGCGGCGAAATGGTAGAGCGCATCGACGCTCCACGTCTTCGGTCTGCGCATCGGAGGAGGCTGAAAGTCCTCATCGGTCCTCGGCAGCAGCTTGTCGTCGGTAGTGTTTCCCCTCGGCTTTTCGCAAACACTATGTTCAGTCACCGATTTTGTTGGCCCTAGAACTCCAGGTTCACTGGCTGAGGCAGCCATCGATCCGGCCTTGACCAATACGCTTGTGGCTTCTCCACCTACTATCAGCTCGTCGGCCATGTCTGAGACCTCATCTGGCTCCCCATAGGTAATTTTCGGGCCGGGAATATCTGCCCTGGTCGCTCGATCGACGACATTTTCGACTGGAAGTGCCATGGGCTGCTCACGCGACTGGACTTGAGGATGACCGACAACGTCATTGCGGCGGATTCGAGGCTGCTTGGCGGAGCTGTTTGCATTGGAAAACGACCGAGGGGATGTATCCAAACCGATACTGTTGCGAGGAGATGAAACCTCCTCATCGGCCAAGCTGGCCTGATCCGTGTACGTTGCTTCATTCGTCGTCGTAGTGCGACTCCGACGGTGATTGCATATCTCGCCCTTTACTGCGACAAGGTCAGCAAGGTTGCACTGCATCCTCCAAGCTCGAATCTTTGCGGGCAAGCATGGCTTTCTCAAGCTCAGTGTACCGTACACAAACGTCGCTCCAGTACTCTACCTGTTCCGACTCGCAGTCAGGATGGTATCGTACCGAAAAGCGGCTTTAATGTGAGTGACGACAGACCTGAACATAACCGTGCAGTCTGCTGACGCCTTGCTCGTGCAAGTGTTCGCTTGATATGGCAGCTGACGACAGAGTAGAGCAACACCTACCAAGACGATCGCCCTCCTCACCCATCAAATAATCCTCGATCCACCCCACTTGGTCTTCGTCTTCCGGGACTATACTGTCCAGGTGTTGCATTACTCGACGCATTGCACGGATCTGATGCTTTTCCTTTGAAATACCTCCGTCCTCTAGCATTCCCATAACACGGCGGATTGTTCTCGCTCGCCTGTTGTCGCTGGAAGGGCAGGCATGGATGGCTTGAACGATTTCCCAAGTATAATTATGGGAAGATCCACCTGCGGGAAAAAGGACCAGTCAGCAACCAGCAATGGAGTGACATGACAGACAGTGACCGTATCACCGGCGATTTGGACCATCTCTAGTCCATAAGAATATCGTGACACAGCATTGCGTCAATTATGCCTCGATAGGCTAGCTGGACAAACGGTACTCTTATGTCGACAAACGATATCGCGCCATGCTTCCATACTACGGCGGATGTCGATCCAACAGACTGAATGTTGCTTACCCTTCACAGCTTGAGACGACGAGCCAGCCATCCTCTCCTTTATCTCGACTCCTCGAAAGTAGACCCTGCCCTTTACTCCAACGCCGGGTCGAGCAACTCAGGTGTGATGCGCAAGTGCGTTGGCACTAGCGACGTCTTTCGATTGGGTCAGTTGCCGCCGAGTTTCCGGGCAGCATGCGAAGCTGACTACGCTCGCTGAGCAGCGTTAGTAGTCCAAGCGGCGGCGTCCCGTCCGATGCCAATACTGCCAAATTTATACCTAAACGTCTGGTCGCAGCGAACTTATTCTCAAGAGGAAGAAATGCGGCAGTGCGTTGAACACTTGAACAGTTTGGTATTTGATTTGATTAAACATGGGCAGAATGCAGATTGATGATATGCCTGTGTTGAGTTGGAGGAGATGTGACACGGACAAGGTGAGGATATCGGAGAGCTATGACGCCGCTGCCGGTACTAGTGGCTGGGCAAACCACGCAACAAGTGCAAGAGTCGACGTGCAACATAATGGTGTCTCAAGAGATGTGTTTACTTCAATAATAACTGAATAATCTGTTATTGTCTTCTATCCGACAAGACTTGGTATGCAGACGATGTAATTACAGACGATGTGATTGCATACTTTTCGACATGCTACCTAGTTCTTCTGGTACCAGCACCATATAATATACCATCTCCTTGCACCTTTTTGGACCCATCCTGTATGCATTGCATTCCTCTGCAGCATATAAAGTTCATTTATAGGAGATATAAAGGCAATCCTATTTCTCAGGTACACCTCAAGCAGCTATGCGTTGCATTGTTAGCGGAGGCTCCGCATTTGGACCCTGTGACATCATCGGCAAATTCTCGCGGGAGGCGGCCAGGATCAGAAGGTGTTTGGCAACGGGGGGTGTTTTACAAGACCTGCTGGGTCGATGTTACCTGTACGTTTCTTTTATCAGGTATAGACGAAGGTAAACAATATTACAATCCATAATGCCCGCAGCTACATCACTCCACAAGTTCTTGGTTTGTGATGCTTTCAAAAATTCCCCAGCTGAATACTCGAAATCGTAAACTGGGAGCAAGAAACCTGTTCGAAAAACAGCTGTACCTTTTCATTAGAATGAGTTCCGGAGACGATCTAGTCCAGTCCCCTAAGTTCCTTACCGCATGTCTTTAAACCAGAACGGCTCCCTAGCGCTTGAATCAGAGAATGTGAGGAACGTCCCTATCTCTTTTAAAAGGTAAGCTTCCGTAGATACTCACACGGTCGCTTCTCCCCCACTAGCCACGCCAACCTACTTTTAGTAGGAGAATTGACCTGAACACGCTATACAGTAGTGCTGTTTGGTAAGGTGAATAACACTTCGGTGTCAACTACGAATGGTACCATTCTTCTGAACGACTATTTCAAAACCTGCCATGAGACTTCAAAAGTGGGAGGCTGCTCGTGCACAACGAGGTTGGACATGACACTAATTTACCACTTGCAGCGACGCTATCGCCATGTATAGGATATATAGTCAAGCGACCTCGCCCACACTGCTCATACCTGCTATGCTGTTTGATTTAACTTTCTGTAGAAGTGGTATGGGAGAGTACCGTGGACCAGTATGCTCCAGAACCGAGGTCATCAGTAAATGCATACCCTAGTGACGTCAAGGCCGCAACATCCACACATCTCCAGTTGCTTGTTTACTTTAACAGTCCTCCATCGTTGTCCATCTTAGCGAAAGCACAGACAAGTTGTCTCTTTGCCAGTAAGCCGTCATGACTTCCACCATCGTACTTGGTGCCATCGTGCCTAAACATCTGCGTAAGGACACATTAGCTCCTCTGCTCCTTCCCAGCAACTGTTACCTTCACTATCCGTCAAACTCCGCCCACGCCGGCCAACCCAAGTTTGACCCGCCACTTTCATCACTGATAATTCCGCAGCGGTGACCGGCACCTACGCTTTCCCCTTCGCGGCCTACTACACTCTTCTCTCCAGCCGCGTCGTCCGCGAGCGCGTCCGGTCGGAAACCTACCACGGTCACAGCGAGCCAGGCTCCCCGCTTCACATCGCTCAGAGCTCCTACGCCAACTTCCTCGAGAGTGTGCCCCTTACCTTGCTCTTCGCTGGCATCGCCGAGCTCAATGGAGCGGACAGGAGGATGCTGAACTGGCTGCTGGCGACGTATTTCGCGTTCAGAGTAGCACATGTGGAATTTGGGGTTAGAGTTAACACCGAGAAAGGAACGGGAAGAGGTCTAGGTAGAACGATCGGGTATATGGGGAGTATGGCGACGACTTTGGGATTGGGAGGTTGGTGTACCTGGTTGTGCAAGGAGTGGTGGGGTTTCTGAGGCCGGCAAGCGGAGAGGAGAGTTGACTGAGAGAGGCAATGTTGTGTGGTGGACTGAGAGACGGCAACATTGCACGGCAGACTGAAGAGGCAACATTGTCTGGTAGCATGGATTTATGGCGCATTTGAATCCTTCAATAGCCCGATTATGAACATCTCAGGAGTTCGCCAGCATTAGACGTGTGTTGCAAGGATAACCCAAGATTTCAGTGATCCCTGTCAGTGTGCTTGGGCATTTGAAGTAGTCCCACTGTGTATAATTTCAGGACACCGTCAGGCTCAAGGATCTGTTCCAAAACGCTCAGCTGCATGGAGACTTGTTTCCTGGTCCGGGGACTCCGCGCAGTCCAAGGATGGCTAGAAGATCAGCATGTTGCAAGAGGGTTGAACGACGGATGAAATTGGGTCTCGCAACGTGCTGAGATGGCCGGCTCATGGGTGCGGTGCCTTAAGGTGTCGATGCCCTAGATATCTCAGCCGGTCGCCAGCAGTTGAACACTTCCAAAATGACCTACGGCTGACACGGTCTCTTTCTTTGGCAGACCGCTTGCATTATGCTCGTAGTTGACACAGAACAAAACCGCGGGAGCTCGCCAGAGATTTAAAACGCGAATTGAGAGTCTTAGCTCGCCGAAGCGGATACAGGCTTTCTCTAGGACATCCTAACACTAAGGCGGCGGTCTTTCTCCGGACATTGTTCTTGCTCAAACATAGTCTCGGTACTCTTCAACCAGGAGGAATTTTGCGAGCCACTTCACGCGCTTGAACCGTCCAATAGGTCTTTCTTGGACCCTCCCGGATAGAGCAAGTTCCGTCTACTTCCAAGAAGCAGCGTTCTTCCAAACTGCGCGAGAACGGCCTCCGAGGGCAGCCTGCATTGCATTGTCATTGTCCAATTCTTGTATTCCCTGTCCTGGTCTTCCAAGGTGAATACACCGGAAGGGGAGGGCATACGATATTCTGAGATTAACAGAGGCTCTTTGGTTCCACCGACAAACAAGCTGATCAACTGGTATACCTGGGGCCATCATCGCAGAAACATTCCCGGAGAATTATTTCCGAAGTTACCAGTCGTCTTGTAATTGATTTCTCAGCAATTTGGATCTTCGAAATGACTCTGACGTTCTCATAGATGAACGCATTCTGTTTTCTTGGTTCATAATAGCCTCCCGCAGTGGTTCTGGTGTATATTCTTCATACACTCCCTTGGCTCCGACCATCCAGCCTAGGAAAGCCAAGAGAGCTAAAATAATATGTGTCAGTGACGCTTGCAATCCATGCTGTAATTTTCTAACGAACTCTATCCGAGAGCTTCCGCAATC
Source organism: Lichenothelia convexa (assembly GCA_021030975.1). Lineage (NCBI taxonomy): Eukaryota > Fungi > Ascomycota > Dothideomycetes > Lichenotheliales > Lichenotheliaceae > Lichenothelia > Lichenothelia convexa. The sequence continues at coordinate 86,095 of JAGFMK010000033.1, forward strand.
TACCATGACCGGCCAATTATCGCAGGCTCGGAATATCGTAAACAGGTGGATAATTATCCACCAGCTGAAAAGCCTTGGAGAAGTCCGGCACAGATAAGGCCTCCATGATTCAACAAGGACGCTGTTGAGATTCCGGAAGAACACTTCTTTCTGTCCGTCGGCCGGTGATGTCCACTCCTGCACGTCGGTTTCCTCTGAGCTTTGAAGAGCGCGACCACCGTCCGTCTCAAGCCAGGACATTTGTGCGGCTCGCTGCTCACTTGAGAGGAACACTGGCAGGCGATCAGCCCGCATCCACTCGTGTCGGGCATATCTGGGAATGGTGATAGTCCCGGATGATGGTGTGCAGACCATGCTATGGCCGTCGAGGGTGACGAGGATAGAGCCCCGGAGAACTTCGAGGTATTCTGTGTGCTTTTCGTGCCAATGAGGGCCACTTGTCCAAGTGGAAGAGGATGGAAGGGTGATTGTTGTCTTGGGAGCGTTACTCAGGTCATATATAACGGATGAGGGTGGGCCGCGCGTGAAAGTTGTTTGCTGGGTTGTGCGGGTCCGCGTGAGAGGCATCCTTTTAGAGGTTATGGAATTAGGATGTCAATATATTAGACGTATCTTAAACGAGAGACGTTGAAGAGGCAGGAGTTGTGGTGTTTCGAGGACTCAGAATGGTGATATGGCAAGTTCAAATCTGAGAACGAAGTACAAGCCTAGGTTACAAGCAGGAAGTTCACACTTCCGTGATAACCATGCGTACTCGAGAAATCAAACTGTTCCTCGGTGGGAAATGACATCTCCTGGTTCGCACAGATATATGCATAAGTTCACGCTCTTGTAGACCACGGTTATAAAAACACTCGGCGCGGAATGCTTCCGCCACTGGGGTAGGGTAAGCATGTATGCTTTATCCTGCTCATACCAAATCTACGAAAAACGCGAGGGTGTAAACGGTCACGATCCAGTGCTCTGTATCATATAGTTGCCGCTAGTACATAGTTCCAATGTCGGGAAAGGGAAGAAGGATGTGCAGGCCTCGACAAGGTAAATACTGTAATCTGGTATGTACGGCAACCGACTACAACAGCGTGCGCTACGGTAGCTCATACGGCGGCCTTGAGCAACAACCCACATCAAGTTTCCTTGTTCCAGTCTCTATTCAAATGTGTCTCTTATAGTTGTCGTCGCCGCCATGAGGACGGTCAGGCTGTCTAGACCAACTTTGTGTCCTCAATAAAATCTGGTCTGGTCATGAGTGGGAGGACGCTATTACGCCTAGCGCCTCTCGCACGACGCATAGCACCGCAGCATGTAGATCTTCGTCGAAACCCCCGGCGCCTCTACCATGGATTACTACGACTCGTAAGAGCACCGCGCAGAAGAGTGCCTCGGCCATGGCCCTTTGGCGCCTATGCCGTGCACAACATGCCTGCGGTCCGCTCGATCTCCTTCGTCCGCGTGCTTCCCAGACTGGCTATGAAGCTTGTCAGAATACCGGCCATGTTTGGAGGGGCTATGATCGCGGGTCTGGCATATTTGCAGTATCAAGCAACGCGTTAGTGTCACCATTAAAATGCAGGCACGGCATGACCACAGGTGCTGATTTGTTATAGAGGCTGGTAACTATGCGATGGGAATCTTTACACAAGCGAACGATGCGGCTTCCGCAGCCGCAGGCAGCCTCTTCGGCGGCGTTGGAGGCATATGGGAGCAAACGAAAAGAGGCTGGGAGAAGACAAAGGCAGGCGTTGAGGCGCCGGAATGGATACGGCAGACCATGGAGGGTAAGGGGGAGAAATCGTCAGGTGATGGAGAAGGTGGATCATCTGGGCCACATGGATCGCCAAACCAAAGTGGAGTAGGGGCTGCTGTTGGAGGTGCAACTGCTGCCGCTTTCGGACTCGACACGGACAGTGTAGACGACACCAGGCCCGAGGACAAGATTGCCAGGGATGATCAAATGATGATGTTGACGAAGAAGATGATCGAGATCAGAGGCTTGCTACAGACGGTGGACAAGTCGGAAAGCTTGACGTTACCGTCGATAGTAGTCATTGGATCACAATCGTCGGGAAAGAGCTCGGTGTTGGAGGCTATAGTGGGGCACGAGTTTCTGCCAAAGGGCTCGAACATGGTCACTAGGCGTCCGATCGAGCTCACGCTCGTAAATACGCCTGATGCGAAAGCGGAGTACGGAGAGTTTCCTGCGCTAGGATTTGGCAAGATTACGGACTTCTCGCAGATCCAAAAGACACTCACGGATCTGAACCTGGCAGTTCCTGAGAAGGATTGTGTCTCTGATGACCCAATTCAGCTCCGCATCTACTCGCCGAATGTGCCAGATTTGTCTTTGATCGACCTTCCTGGATATATACAAGTTACAAGCGCCGATCAGCCAAGCGAGTTGAAGCGCAGCATTGAAGAACTTTGCGACCGATACATCCAACCACCGAATGTAATATTGGCCATATCTGCTGCGGACGTCGACCTCGCAAACTCAACGTCATTGCGGGCTAGCAGGAAGGTGGACCCGCGAGGTGAGAGGACCATAGGAGTTATAACAAAGATGGACCTTGTTGAACCTGAGCGCGGAGCCAGCATCTTGCAGGATAGAAATTATCCATTGAAGCTGGGGTATGTGGGAGTTGTCTGCCGGATACCGCATACTTCAGGACTATTTACTCGCGGCAATGCAAATATTACAACGGCTCTGGTCAAGAACGAAAACGCCTTCTTCTCGGCCCACCCTCGAGAATTCGGACCCGGTTCTGAAGTTACCGTGGGCACACCGAACTTGCGCCAGAAGCTAATGCAAGTTCTTGAACAAACCATGTCAGCTAGTCTTGCTACAACTGGTGAAGCGATCCATCAAGAGCTTGCCGAAGTGAACTATGAGTTCAAAGTTCAGTATAATGATTGTCCGTTGAGCGCAGAGTCTTACTTGGCCGAGAGTCTTGACGCGTTCAAGCATGCTTTCAAGGGTTTCACGGAGCGATTCGGCCGAGCTCAGATCCGGGAGATTTTGAAGAATGAGCTCGATCAGCAGGTCCTCGACCTATTGGCCCAAAAGTACTGGAACAAGCCTTTCGAGGATTTTGGAACATCCTCGCACGAGGTTGAGGCGCTTCGTGAGCTGCCTAAAGCTGATCCAGAATCGAGTCTATGGCAGTTCCGACTCGACGCTTCAACGGCTTCGTTGACAAAACTGGGTATTGGACGTCTGGCAACGAACGCGGTAGCAAACGCACTTCACAATCACATCGATAATCTGATAGCATCATCAACGTTCGCAGCTCACGCTTCTGCGGTCCGAGCGATAGAGGAAGCCTCGTCGACGATCCTCAAGGACCTTTCCTTCGACACCAGCGATGAACTGGAAATATGTATTAAGCCGTACAAGTTTAGAATAGACGTTGAAGATAGCGAGTGGGCCAAGGGCAGAGAGAATACTAAGAATCTTCTGAAGGAGGAGTTGAAAGCGTGCAAAGCTGCGTTCAAGGCTGTGGAAACTGAAGTCAACCAGAGCCATGGAAAGAAGAAACTCGCGGATGTGATGAGCTTCATCAACCGTGTCCGGAAAGGTGATATCAAGCTCGAGGGTGCCGGGGCCGGCGGTGCCGGTGGCTTCAGCCTGGCGTTGCTGCAGAGGGGCAGAGAGGGGATCTTTCTACAAGACAGAATGGAGATACTCAACATGCGGCTCAAAGCTGTGGGGTCTAGGCAGTGCGCAAATAAAAAAAACAAGTACTACTGCCCGGAAATCTTCTTGGACACGGTGGCTGACAAGCTTACCACAACCGCGGACCTATTCTTGGACGCGGAACTACTCTCGAAGTTTTATCACATGGTAAGTCTCGTACTTTCGAAGCGAGCTTGTGGCACACGCATCTTGAACACATAGTTTGCTGACTTGGACTAGTTTCCGCGGGAGCTGGATGCGCGACTCGGTCGTGGCTTGTCTAAAGCGGACATCGAGCGCTTCGCCCGTGAAGATCCAAAGATCTTCCACCACCTGGAATTAGTTAGACGGAAAGAGCTGTTGGAGCGAGCCTTGAGGGAGATGGAGAATCTCCGTGCCCTGGAGGGTCGGGAAAAGCGCTTGAGTGCACGGTCGAAGCATGCAGCGCCGGAGGGAAAGAACAAGGGATGGGGCTTTTTCTAAGCATGGGCCGGGGTGTTTTGGCGTTTCGATGTTTCAGTTGAGTGTTGTAGCGCGCATATCTCTGCTTAGATGTCATATACCATGGGGCACAGCCAAGCTGGGCAGGCGCATTGGAAGAATAGGTGAAGTTTGTCCTCAAGATTAGAACACTAAAATGGACTTGTTCCGACATGATACATGTTCGGAAAATTTTGGTTCTACCTTGCCGGCTTGCAATATATCCAATTGTACATATATCAGGTGTTGCTGCATCCCAGCACGCACTTGCATGCAGCCCGCCACGTGGTTGTTGTGTTCGTCGTTGCTTCCCGGACACTCAGGAGTCTTTTAAGCCGGAAGTACATAGACAATTAGACATATATGCTGTGTAGCGGGATAGCACTTCGCTACTCTCCCCTTTCTGCGCAAGGTGTTCTCATAGGTGCTGCTATCGGCGACTTGATGACATTTGTGTACGTCATCCAAAGTCGATTGACGATCCGATAGCTTTGCAACTACCATCACACTTTGACGGTCTGAGCCACGTCCGTTCGGACGCCAGCTCTGTTTAAATGCAGAATCATACCAACTCTCTCATATCCAATCCTCAAGAGCCTCGACTAGGTGGAAAGAAGCGTAAGCTATCACAACAGTCAGCCCGCAGTGGCGTAGCAGCTCCGAGCCAACAACAGACTATCTCCGACCTCTTCTCCGTCTCAGACCATAACCAACCCTCCAGCCTCAAAAGAGACTCTGACGACTCTCTGCTGTCGCCGGGCGGCAAACGTCCCAAGCTCGGTCCACAACCGCGGGCGGCCACTCCTCCATCGATAATACATCCGGACAAGATGTACAACTTCACGAACACCAAACCAGGCGGAGTTGTCGATCTGACTGGCTCACCCACGTCAGGTCCTTCACGCACCACAGGTCGACGTATGAGTAGCGTGCAACGTACATCCAACTTTGGCACGCCAGGTGGACCGAAGAGACTGATTGTCAAAAATCTACGGGCAACCTCCAGGTCAGATCCGAATGAATACTTCGTCAAGACATGGGCACAGCTGGATGCCGGCTTGACGGCCATATTTAACAATGGGCAGCTGCAGCTTTCGATGGAAGAGTTATACAGGGGGGTGGAGAATCTATGCAGGCAAGGGAAGGCTCCGGAGGTCTCACAGAGGCTGTCAGCAAGATGTAGGGCTTATGTGGGAGACATACTGAAACAGCCGCTACTGGAGAAAGCTGGGGAGAAGAACGTTACTGTGCTGAGGATGGTTCTGGCGGCCTGGCAAAACTGGAATAAGCAGGTTGTACGTGCTATAACCAATCTGCCGCACCTTCATTTCGCTGAAGTATGCTGACCCTTCAAAGATCACTCTGCGTTCGATATTCTTTTACATGGATCGATCCTACCTCCTCCAGAAATCAAGCCCCTCGATACAAGAAATGGCCGTCGGTTTGTTCCGGAACATTATCTTCGGCGACTTTATGCTGAAGGGTAAGATTATTGATGGCGCCTGCGATCTGCTCGCACTGGACAGAAGGCAAGAAATGCTGGACCAAGACACGTTCAAGGAGGCCATTCGAATGTTCCATGAGCTGTCGGTTTATACAAGCGACTTCGAGCCACGCATGCTAGGTCTATCGCAGTCATATATCGCCACGTGGGCCGAACGAGAAAGCTTGGAAAAGCCTCTGCCTGACTATGTACGGAGCGCTCACAAGTTGATAGAGACGGAGATGCTTCGGTGTGAGAGATTCGATTTGGATTCGACGACGAAGCAAGACCTGCTTATGCTGCTTGAGGATCATCTGATCCAACGAAGGGAAGAATACCTCGGTAAGTCACTCTAGTCAGCTGTATAGGCTCGCTATAAATGGTGACCTCATGACTGATATATCACAGTGCAACAAGACGCGTTAGCAAGGCTCTTCGACGACAACGCTGTGGAAGACCTTGAGCGGCTCTATTCCCTCCTCCAGCGGAGACGCCTCGGAGTCAAGCTTCGTCCAGCTTTCGAGAGATGGATTATCCACACCGGATCGTCTATAGTGTTTGACGAGAAGGGTGAGGATCAAATGGTTGTGAAACTTCTCTCATTGAAAAGGCAGCTGGACAACATTCATCGTGTCGCTTTTCATAAGAATGAGGAGCTGGGCCATGCGCTTCGAGAGGCCTTCGAGACCTTCATCAACAAATCCAAGAAGACGAACGCTACTTGGGGCACAGATAACTCGAAGCCTGGGGAGATGATCGCCAAATACGTGGATATGCTCCTTCGAGGAGGTGTCAAGGCTATACCCGCAAGTCTTACTTCGGCTGCTCCGGCCGCTTCAGGAGCGCCGGCGGTAGAAGATGAGGATAATGAGGAAGAGCCTGCTGCAGAAGACTCGGCCATCAATGCCCAGCTCGACCAAGTGCTCGACCTGTTCCGGTTCGTCCATGGCAAGGCAGTGTTCGAGGCTTTCTACAAGAAGGACTTGGCCCGAAGGCTGCTTATGGAAAGAAGTGCGGATGCAGATGCAGAGAGAAGCATGCTCACAAGGTTGAAGACGGGTAATTGCACATGAGCGATGTAACGAATGACAAGATGCTAACTACTTCCCAGAATGTGGTGCTGGCTTCACCCAGAATCTGGAACAAATGTTCAAAGATATCGAGCTGGCACGAGAAGAGATGAACTCATACAAGGCGATGCTCCAAGAGAAACAAGAAAGACATAGCATCGATCTCGGCGCAAAGATACTGTCGGCGGCAGCATGGCCAACCTACCCTGACATCCCCGTGGCAATACCGAACGAGATCCGTAAGGCTATTGAAGACTTCGAGAGATACTACCAGCTCAAACATGGTGGTCGCAAGCTTGACTGGAAGCACGCCTTGGCGCATTGCCAAATAAAAGCCAGTTTCCCATCGGGCAAGAAGGAACTCGTGGTCAGCTCATTCCAGGCTATTGTGCTGCTTCTGTTCAATGGCTTGGCAGATGGAGAGCACTTGTCCTATGAACATCTGAAAGCCGAGACAGGCCTTCGTACGTTGTTTGCACTCACCGGTACAGACATGGTACAATGCTAATTCGTCACAGCTGAGGCCGACCTCCACCGCACCCTTCAGTCCCTCGCCTGCGCCAAATTGCGTCCGCTCACAAAGCATCCGAAAGGCCGCGACATCAACACGATAGACACCTTTACATTCAACCCTTCCTTCAAACACGAGAAGTACCGAGTGAAGATCAACCAGATCCAACTGAAAGAGACCAAGGAAGAAAACAAGGAAACCCATGAGCGTGTGGCAGCAGACCGAAACTTCGAAACACAAGCAGCAGTTGTGAGGATCATGAAGAGCAAGAAGACCATCAAGCACTCGGAGTTGGTGGCGGAGGTGATAAACGCGACCAAGACCAGGGGAGTTTTACCTGTGGCTGATATCAAGAAGAACATTGACCGGTTGATTGAGAAGGAGTATCTGGAGAGGGAGGACGATGGGAGTTATACCTATTTGGCTTGAGGTGCTCTGCCTCACTTCTGGTTGCCCGGCGCAAACTCGCACACAGGCGTCATGGAGACGACATCCCGCAAGACTTTGTATTGGAAATTTTCGAACGCGCCTTGCGGCAAACTACAGTATGGAAGCTCTCAATGTTTCTGCCGGTCTCGGATCTGCTTCTTTAATTTGGCATAATCATTAGCAACGATAACTTGTCCCAGGTGTGTGACTGGTAGGAGAGACTAACGAGAAACATGAGAAAACTCCCACACTTCAACATAAGAATTTGTTCTGGGGCTACCAAGTCATGTGCAAGTCAAGAACAGTGTTTCATCGTCGCGAGATTGGCGCGTGCATTCCACAGCTGCGGGCCACCCTTGGAATGCAAACTCCATATTTACACAACCCTTTTTTCTCTTGTTGCTTGCCAATCTTCACGTCACTCTTTCGTTCGTCGCTCATTAACGTGTCGTTCATTGTATACGACGACATGTTACTCCTTCACTTATTTGCGCTGGTCAGCGCATCATTGCCAATTGCTTATGCACGACGTTTGCAGAACCCAGCAGTACCGCATAAACGTCAAGTCAGTTCTTTGGGACTGCAGCCGCCAGATGTTACTGGATTCCCAACGGCGACTGCAAACCCCATCCTAACATTGATCACGCCGTCGCCTGGCGCGACTCCGGTTCCTGTCACCTCGCAGAGCCAAGTGGTGACCAGTTATATTCCGCTATTTACTCACTGCGCACTACCTACGCCAAGCCATGCCGGGAACTTCACCAGCACTAGGTTCTACAACACTTCGGCCGCAACGCCTGCCCTGGGTTCCAATTGCAGCACGAAGTACAGTCCCACTCCGACGACTGTCTGCGCCACTACGCTTACCGGCATTGCCACGCAATACACGGTATCGAAATGCGATCAGAATATTACCTTCTCGAGCCAGTATGGTTACTCGCTGATTACGCCTACACTCTCAACCTCCGCAAATGCAACCGGTCTTCGCCCGAACATGAGCACGATCACGCCGACACCCACCGTCCATACTTACACCACCTTCTGGGCAGCTCCATGGCAAGCACTCTCAACGATCGGTAATACCCAAGACATCGACGTCGAGGTCTGCGACACGCTCGATTCGGGCGCCTATGAGTGTGTCCAGATGAAGGAGATTTGGAGCACTGGGCTCGTCACCATCACTACCACCACCACCACGCACCTAGAGCTTGACACCACTATGTATGGCCCAAGCCAGCTGGTACTGGAGACGTTCACGGTGGATGTCACGGAGGCGATGACTACGTTCAGTATCACTACGGATCTGATTCTGGAGAGGCCGACGGAGTCGGCGAGTACGCGTACGCAGACGATTACTCCGACTGCTGCGACGACGCCGGATGAGACGGAGACGATTACGGTGGAGGAGGCTAGTGGGCTGAGCACTACGTGAGTTATGAAACGGAAGATGAGAGGGGAAGTGGGGTTGCTAATAGGATGGTCTGCAGAAGGGTAACAAGTACCACCACACAAACGCGCACAACCACGGTATACTCTGGGACGAGCACGGTCACCATGATGCCTACACTTTACGTCGTAAGTTCCCTGCTCCCGCCATCCACGAGCTGGCCGATGGTGGAGCTAACTTCCGGTCTTAGTCACAAACCGATCCGTTGAGCGGAGGAGAGTGATCACGATTGCATTCGTATTCTTGGAGGTTTTCAAACTAGCCCCTTGCACGAGGCGTTGAACTTTTGTTACAGTGTTAGATTTTCCTTCTTTGACAATCCAGCCAATCTCAATTCAAGCAGCTTCTGTTTCTTTCTACTGAGAGGGCCATGGTGCGGGCATCGTGTATGCCGCCTTTACAGCCGTTCATATAAGTACGTCACTGGCCTTGCAGCTGCCGACATCAGAGCTGTGACCAGCGTCCCTGGTTCGTATGGCTCGGTCCGAACTATCGTGCCATTAGTTTTTAGTGAATTGTTCTCCTACAATAATTAGATTGCGGAAAGGCAGAACGGGTGAACGCAGGCATACTTGCAATTTGACCCTAGATATTTCCTTGAATTTCTCCGTTGCTTCAGGGTTTCATGCATCTTGTGAACAACCACAACCCTAAAAATAAAAAGACCCTCATGCCCGCTGACCCGGGGGCCAAAAGTTACGTCACTTCGATACTTCCTCGGTAACGGTCTAGAACGTCCCCCATGGATTTGTAGAGTTCCCCATATATAAGAGAACCGAAGAAACCAGACAGTCTCGAGACCATTTGTACCGTTAGGCCGACAAGAATCAAGTCAATTGACTGCACCCAGGCTAACACAATGCCATCCGAAAAGACAATTGGACAACCAGGCCCTGCCAATGACAAGATTGGGGGCGTACCAACGCTCCACTACTTCGACTTTCAATCCCGGGGCAGAGGCCAGGTAGTCCGGCTGATGTGGGAGGTATGTCCGCGCGGGCCTTCTCACTGGAAGGTATGCAGATCTTGTACTAACACGCTTTCTGCGCAGGACGCCGGCATAGCGTACAACGACGTGCGATACTCATTCCAAGAATACCCCGAGTACAAGAAGACCAAGATCTCAGACATGAACCCCGCGGCTACTATACCTGTCATCGAGCTCAATGGCCAGATCCTCGTGCAGAGCTATGCGATCCTAAGACACTTTGCGCGTCAACTGGGCGACTACGATGGGCAGACGGAAGACGAGAGATACTGGGCAGACGCCATGTGTGATCTTACGTCGGACTGTACGTTAGCTTCATTTGCCACGCTCCAGCGTCCACGAAAGACTGCCAAGCTAACTTCTCCCTTCCGTGCCTCAGGGCGGTCTCTCTTCATCGCCGCCTTCTTCAGCGCCAACAAAGACGAAGACTATCCTAAACACAAAAGCGGCACCCGCGTCACATTTCTCAAAGCATTACAACAGCATCTCTCCTCGAACAAGCTATCCACGCAAGGGCCGTTCGTCATCGGCGAGAGGATCACATACGCGGACTTGGTCATCTATCAGATCTGCCACGACGAGCAGCTGATTCAGAACGGGCGCGAGGGTTTGAAGGAATATCCGCGGTTGGTGAAGTTGATTGATGCGGTTGAGGCGAGGCCGAATGTGAAGAAGTTCTTGGAGAGTGATCGGTACCTTGGTTAGACGTCGAACGAATGGCTCTTAGTTGAAGGTGTATATATCGGTGCGGCAAACGAACCCTACGCAGACATTGCAAGCTTTACCACTCTTGTAGCTGGTCCTGTGTCCTAGACTTGCTCGGTGATCAGTAGATGTCGGGCGGCTGGGTTTGCGACAGTCGAGCCGTCTTGCCTCAGCTCTGTTGCCAACCTTTTACGCAGAGGACCTCAATGCGGACTGGTCCATTCCGCACCACAACGCACCCCCTTCCAACGTCCCTTGTACTTCCACTGGTTTTCCGGTGGCAACCATCTACAAACTCACGAGAACAGGTCTCGTGGATTCAGCTAATCGCAACTTTACTGCAACAAGAATCGATGGATAACCAGCACAGTCACCATTGATGAGACGAACGGCTGACGTCGCTCTGAGCATTGAGAGAATGCGGAATCTTTGTCTGCCACGGCGCCTTTGCGCTCCACGAGTATCTCAGTGGCTCAATCAAAACATTCGGCTATTCCAAACGAAGAACGCAAATAACCGGACAGCTCCACCTGATGAGCTTATGGGGGACAGCGACGAAGACGGACTCTATAAGTGGTTCTGGCATGGTCGTTTTCCAGAGGTGCGCAAAATTGAGGTGAAAAGGCCAGGCAAAGATGCCGGTTGGGAGAGCCTCAGAGCGGTCATCACAGAGCATCGCGGCAGGCGATACCGTCAACGGCGGGTGTGGTTCACCTTTCCCGGTCCTGAACCGACCACGGCCGAGCGTGCCTTGGAATGGCCAAAGGGGAAGAAGTCGAGAGCGTATCGGACACTGCGGGATAAAGAAGAAGAAATCTATCGCGATAGTTCCAACTCCCCTGATACTCACCCAGCGGAGTTTACGGTTGCGGAGATAACAGACGCTGATGGACGCCGCTTTTGGAGAGAGGTAATCAGGGCTGGCGAGGTGACGGATGAAGAGGCTTATAGGGAGTGGGACGAGCATATGAGAGAAGAGGGGTTTCATGAGGAAATTGAAAGGGTGATGAGGAAGGATTGAAGCCTGGAGGGGTCACTGTAGAAGATGCGTTGTAAATTTCCGGCTCTTGCCCGATTCTCAACGCATTGGCTGCCATATGGAATCCTCGGAGGAGCGTGAGAAGGGCATCCTCTTAAGCTACCCTCTTTCCCGCGCAAGACTACCTAGTCCCTTACCTTTAGACTTGCACGCTTCAATTGACGCTCTCGGCGTAGCCATAGTGTTTGTTCAGCGGCAAGAAGGGAGCTGTGTAGTTCGAAACATGGAAACCAACTTCGGAGGGAGGAAGACAAAGTCCGCACAATGCAAACACTCAGCTTTGCAGCGCAGCATCCAAGGCTGGGAAAGCGCAAAGTGCCTCTTGGACGCCACGGCAAGAAAAGCGGTCGGTTACGGGAACCAACTGCTGTTGGCATATGAGTGCAGGAGTCTAAGCGTTTTGAGGGCGAAAAGAAAAAATTGCTACCCACAGGGCGTATATAGAGGATTCAACAATGCGCAGCAGATCTTTCTCAAATGCTTCTTTCTGTAGGTCAGTCTGCTTGACAGACAGCAATTATAACTACTGTATGACAGTGGAGTGAACGTCCTCTGGATAAAATCTGCTTCGCAAATTATCTTTTCCAACATCACAATCAAATTCTCTTTTTTCACCACCAATCCCCTCTAACTGTATATGGGGATGGCCCTCTACATGCTTAGGTTCCGGTTCTCTTCTTGTCATCTGTCCATGCCTCTTTGACGAAATGACACTTAATTCTACAAAATAACTGCTCTGTCGAGAGCCGTTCTTTATGCCTGCACTGGACTAGATGGAATCGAGATGTTTTCTTGACAGGCTGACACCAGCTGCCTGGCTGGCTCCGCTCTGTATCAGACCGGCGCGGCAACGAATGTTTGGAAGTCACTGGTGCTTGAACTGCGCTAGCTGCGAATTGAGCTGACCAACAATGGATGTCCGAAGAGCCGTACCCTACAGCACGATGCCTGCTTCTTGACGGGCGAGAGCAGCTTGCCTTGCTTCTTCAATAATCCATAGGATATGGCTGGCCAGAATAACGGTACCGGTCAGCTGCATCGCGCGGCTTCAGTCCTTCGTAGGTGCACCATTGGCTGTGACGCTACCGCACAATCTGACAGTTGCGAGCACTGCCTGTAGGTGAGGTAAGGAGCTCCTCTTTAGGTTTAATACAGAGTGTTGGCCCGTTGTTGCGCTCGCTCAACCTTCGCCACGAGGTCGCCAGTATACTGCGCAGCAGTTGTTTCATCTTCCGCCGTGCGTCCACATATCGTATCTCTCCTTGGCCATTGAGCTCTCGATTTCCGCATCTTCATAAGCCGGAACGACCGACCCTGCCCGGCTGGTCATACTCTGAGCCAACCAATTCGCAAATCCTTGTTTGACACTCCCATACACCCTAGCCCTCTGCACGCCTCTTACATCCTCAAACAGCATCAGCACATGATAATCGCAGCTGCCGTACATCGCCTGATAAACTTCAATCTCCACTTCCTCGACGTCCGAGAAGGCCGCAGTGGCTTGCATCTTGGTGAAGTTGGGATCGCAGTCGAGCCGCACGTTGATGTACCACTTCTTGATTTGACCGGCAACTTTCGGGTTACAGATTGGCTTGGACGACTTGACGAGATGAGGCAGGCTGGTGAGCAGGGAGGGATGCGCGGAGAAGGTGTTCTCGCCGTAGAGGATACCGGCCGCTTCGGAATGGATTTGTTTGCAGGTGCTGAGGAGAGCTACGGATAGGTAAAGGCCGGGAAGGACGTAGTCGGAGCAGTAATTGCGGTTGCTCAGGCGCCTAAGCTGTGGGATGTACGGAGAAGTAAGAAGCAGTCGGTAGATGACATTTCTTAACTCTGCGGGCAAGAGAAGGAACGGAGACTGCTTGGAGGGCAGAACAACATCCATTGCGTGACTGAGAAATGTATCCACAGATGAAAGAATGCAACGAAAGTCTATACGCAAGTGTCAATAATTTCAATCGATCAGTGATCACCGGTGCACTCAATGATGGTCACCCCATGATGACCGATGACCTGGTGATGATGCACGGTACAAGCCGCGAGTCAATAGTTGGGCAAGTCCAACCTCGATAGAGATAAGCTTATCTGTGTTTACAGGTCGACGTCATGGCCGGAGATGGCAGGTTAAGTCCGAGCGAGCAAGTGTTGAAGTTTATGCAAATCCGCAGCGGATGCCCACTGGCAACGGAGTTCATCACTGTCTTTCAGCTCAAGCCTTTGTGCTGATGACTGGGTGTTTAGTACCAGGATCAACTGCAGGTATCATGGAACGTGTGGGTAATATACGAGTTTCTACAACTTAGCTTTCGGAGGGCCCTCCATCACTTCGATGTGACTAACTCCTACGCGATCCGCCTCTCTATTCAAGGCTTCGATTTCTGCAGCCACGTATGGGATGCTAGCCTTCTCTCTTCTCCTTGCCTCCAGCATTTCTATCTCCCCTGGAAACCAGACTCTATCCACGCCCTGCATCTTCTTACTTCGCGTAACCCGCTCATACAGCGTTTGCATCCTGGCGCGAAACTCGTCGAGCGGCAGAAACACATCCGCACGCATACACAAGAAGAAATGCCCGACTCCTCCCTCCTCGAGGTTTTGCGTCTCGTATGGGCCAACCACGTCGCCTGCGAACTTTGCCCCTGAGAGTACGCCGCTGAAGACATCCATCAGTATTGCCAAGGCAGATCCCTTTGGCCCACCCATTGGCAGCATAACGCCACCTTCCAACGCATCTTTCGGGCTTCGCGTGATTCGCCCTTCCTTATCCAATGCCCATCCCTCTGGGATGTCCTCGCCTCGTCTCAGTGCCTTGTACACCTTCCCTCTCGCCGCAATTGACGGCGCCATGTCGAGCACCCACTCCTCTCCTTCGTTCTTCCCAGGTGCCCCAGCACATATCGGTGACACAGCTAAAGTTTTGTCCCTCCCGCCCCAAGCAGCCATCGCAGGAGATGAATTGGTGAATATGAGCGATACGCAACCAGCTTTGGCGGCCATTTTCGCAAAGGAAGACGAGGCGCCGAAGTGATTGCTCCTCCGCACCACCGCTATGCCCACACCTGGTCCATTTTTTGCTGTTGCTGTACTGATGCACCAGTTGACTGCCGCATCGGCAACAAGGTGTCCAAATGCGTTGTTTCCATCTACGGTCGCGATGGCGGGAGTTACGCAGATAATTGAAGGTGTCGCAGAAACGGAGAGGGCGCCAGTGCGGGCACGAGCGAGGTAGGAGGGGAGGCGGAGAATGCCATGGGTGTCGATGCCGTGGAGGTCGGCGGAGACGAGGTGCGTGGCTATTGTGGAGGCTGAAGAGGGTGGCAGGCCGTTTGCCTCGAGGAGTGCTGTTGCAAAGGCGACGGCGGAGGGTGCAGAGATCAGATACTTCGGTTGTTCTTCGTCGCGGGGTGCCATGACAGAAGTAACCAGTGCTCTGTTGTGAGGCTAAGGGGAGTTTGGATACTAATGTTCGGTCACGTCAGCCCAGAAGCGTAGGAAGTAGATACCGGAGTAACTGGAGTTCAACTTGTGACTCTTACTTTTCCAATCTCAAAGTCGACACGGCATACAGTTGTCAACTACGAACAATAGAGCGCAGGCGGGGCTCTATGGCGGAGTCTCTCGGTATTCGCTACGGCCCACGAGGTCGCCCGTCGCTGTACACAGATACCCAAGGATGAGAAACCGAGACGATGGTAAGCTTGATGGTTTGACATTGTGTGGATGGTAAAACAGGTTGGGCCGGTGTTTGCGGGAAAGGCTGAGGAGTGAGGCATTGGTGGACGCTCGAGTCAGAACGGCTCTAATATCGAATATCGCGTCACCGTATATGAGGGTTTGCCTACTCGGTGAAACATGGAGAGGGCAGGCTGTACTACTTATGTTTGCAATGGTTACAGTAAACAACTTTGTGGACTTCAGGCCCATTTCACGAAACCCTGACCATCCCACGCAGGTCCCTTAGTAAGTTTGATTCAACAATAGCTACAGTATGTACATGATGACGATTCGTGCTAGTAACAACCTTCCAACAGCTGCTGACCACTATTCCCTTCCGAATCATTGGGGTTTATCTATGGCCATGCTCTTTCCCACGCTCACTGTTGTGCCGAACTGACGCTCAAGCTCGCCATCTGGCATCCGCCAACTTGTATTGGGAGCGTACAGTTTTACATATCTTGGATTCCCAAGTACTTTCGTGACTTGCTGAACATATCGTCGTCGTCGTCGCCATCATCGTCACCATCGCCGTCATGCGGGCCGCTGCAGCACGTCTCACAAGGCTGTATATAAAGTCAGTACTTTCGTGCCTAGCTCTTAGTTTAGGGAGGATGTAACGACATACTCCGATCATCTTGGGATACTGTGCATCTCTCATTAGCTTCGAGCCTCTTTGCAAAGGCGACTTGATTTCTTACCATTTCCTTCGGGCACTTGAAGCTTCCTTTCGGAATGCAGACCGGCAGAGCCCAACAGACAGTTGGATCGGGAGGCTGAGTGAAGACGGAAAGGGAAAGGGTCATTGGTGCACTCGCTGCGAGTGGTGCCAGGAGGGCGAGAAGAGGGAAGTATTGGAGCTTCATGTTGCTTGTCTTTTTGAATGCTAAAGCTTCGTGCAGTATGGGTTCAAGGAGTGAGGATGTGAGGAGAGAGCTGCTTGGAGATATTGCTCGAGCTGGAGAATCTTAGGTACTTATTGATGTCTTAGCGTAGGCAACTCCCGCGGGGTAAAATGCTCGGCGTGGACTGATCTCATCGAATGGTTTTGTCGCTCTAGCCGCCTGCATGTTGGCAGAATGCGGTGAACATGGGTCATTTCAGGGCACCGGTCCATGGGCAGTATCTGGTGATCAAGCCCTGCATTGGTCGATCTCTGCAGCATGACGTTTGAGAAAGTCAGTTTATGCAGAAAAGTTCTGCCCGGACGAGGTTTTGGGATGAGCGGACTAGGCCGACTAACTACTGTACTACTCATGACGTGGAAATGTTTACCATCAGCACTCAGGTTGGATCAAGGCAATAAGAACAAGAGCTTCCGGTCAAAACGAGTACGGTAGTAGAATGAGGAGAAGGGCATAATTGCGTCACTCAAGTGAACCCGCGGGGTAACGCAGGGATAACCCTGTGCAGCGCTCGGCGTCGAGGATCTGGTCACTCTCGGCTACGCGAGCGACAAAAGAATTCGCCCTTACAGATTATCGCACCAAATCACAACATAAACACACAACACCGTACTCTAATGTAGCATCTAGACATCACAATTTTTGAGTATAAAAGCATTCATAGGTTTGTATATAAATGCTTAATCTATTCTAAACTGTCCTAGCTACAAAATACATTTAAACTAGCAAATAATGATTGCGGACGTAGTATTGCCGTCGAATTTGTAAGGGGCGACTTTTTTGTCGCCCGCGTGTGTCGATAGTTTAGAAATAGATCCGAAGTCGAGATCATCTCTGTACTGTTCCGTACCACAGGACGTATTACCGCACGCCATAAAAAACACGGAGGAAAAAGCGCTTGGTGAGCTATATACCGCCGCCGACTCTGGCATAATCGTTCAGAAATCAAAAAGGGCCTCAATCCGAGCGAACCGCCGTCATACCCTAGCCTAAACCTCCTCCGGTGCCACATTCACCATCTCCGTCTTGTCGGTGCTTGCGTTGGCGAGCGCCTTCAAGGTTGTCTTTTAAGTTGACCCTTTTCCACTCTAAAAATACTGAAGTAGTCGCCGCAGTGCCGAAAGCTGCACTGGCGATTGCGATCGCTGTATGCAGGCTGTCCAGAAACGACAGCAGAACGCTATGCAAAACTAAGGGCGGGATCATGGCCCGTAAAGCGGTAGCATTGCTGGATAAGACGAGGGCCGAATTGAGTCCAGGCGCGTTTCCGGACAATCTCGACGAGGCGATTGCTGAAGGCAGTCTGTGCGGCTGAAACGAAGAAGCCACCGCCTATAGTTTCGAAGACTGAATACTACTTAGCATCATTGCTCTGTCCGCTTTCACTCGGGTCATTGCCGACACATGACTGTTGCTGTGGCGGTGGCCAGGATCTGACGGCGGGACACTCACTTAAGTACTTATACTTGTCTTCTGAAACGCCGGGTTGACGCCCGTACCCTTCAGGATCTAACAACCAATCCAACCGGCCGATGAATTCAGTTGGAGCATATACATTAGACCTCTCGACAGTTTCGATTGAGAGCCCTGCGAGCATGAAAGGTTGGAAGTAATCTAGCCTTGCCACGGCACCACCGGACATGGTAAGATAAATAGCTATGAGAATTAGCAACGATGCCATGTCCCCTGTTCGAAAGAGACAGACTCGTTGCCAGGATCAACGCCAAGTTGCGGACGGCACTCCATTTGCGCAGATACCTCCTCTGCCCTTCGAATATAGATCGGCAGGTAGTAAAAGGCTGTCACCTACGGACCAGAGAATTAGGTCGGTACGAGCTATTCAAGATTCTACTCCTACCCAGGTATACTTCCGACGCTGTTCGCTAACCCCAAAACTCTACCATACCGCTTGACCTCGATTCGAACCGTTTCTTGCTTTTCCGGGGCAGTCGTGCGACTTAGCGGCCTGTTCACATATTGGCCGGCGTTGCCCCTTGCATACCCATGATTTCGAATGCTGGAGAGTTGACGGAGGCGTTTCCTTGAAGTTGACGTCGGGGCAAAGCACATAGAATGCGATTTGAGATCTAGAGCTTGCTATTACCGTAAGGCCGATGTTGGCTTTAGTCTTTAGATTTGCCCAACCGTTTTGCAAGTCTCAAAGACGCAGGTTGGACGCTCAGGCGATTGTTTGAGTATACGCCATGATCCTCTTCGAAATACGCGGAGTGGTCGCCGATAGGAGGGGCTGTAGTTCATTTGCAAGCTTCCACTACGTAGAGTTGCGGCAGCGAAGTCAGGTTCGTACTGATCGGTTGGAGGAGCAACTTAAGGGTTTCCGAAAAGCGTGCTGGTTATGTTTGGGTTCGGAAGCACGGCGGGCTTCGTGACAGCGACATGTAGAGCTTCTCTGTCTTCTCCAGTGCTGAGTAGCCTAACGTGCCAGCCGTGCATAAGGCCATCCTCCTGATATCGTGACATATCATCAAAAGTGTCACGTTCTCCCGCTTGCTGGTCTTCAGCATGGCCTCCGCCTACATGTGGAGCATTTTGAACTTGACGGGATAGGAACGTCGTGAAAGGTGACTCGTGGCGCCAGTGCCGCCCGGGTTGTTCAACCCACTGCTCGTCCCATATTTCGCGTCTCCGCCAGATCTCTTGGACGATGTTACGTGCCCGGTCTTCCACATGCCAATCTTGCTCCTCATCCCAATGTCCTCGTCGCTGCCAATAATTCCTCATGATATTGTATGGCTCATTTCCTACTTGCGAGGAAGAGTCTACATCCCAAACTCTTCCTCTGCGCCAGGTCTCATCGACATTGTTGTCACAGGGCGTCTCAAGCCCCTCGCGCACTTTAGCTACGGCGTACGCAAACCGGCTACAAGGGCGTGAGGCCTCGCGCTTTGACAGGTCCTGATCTTTAAGGCCTTTATCGGATACTTTTGCTGTGGGCTGACGTTGACGGCGAGGTTCGTAGGAGAAGAGGTCCAATAGCTCATCTCTTTGCTGGTACGCGCCAGGTTCGTGGTGTGGTCCGGAGTCGGGTCCTACATCTGCCTCTTCGTGTTTCCACTGATTATAGAACGCTGGCTGCGACCCGCAGGCCCTGTCCATATTGTTGCAGCCAAGATAATCATTGACACTCCAATGAGTGTCGGTGACCGCATCGGTTTCCCATCCACCATTCCAAATCCCCTCTTGTTTCTAGCGGTCTCGTACGATGCAGACCGCTAGACCAGGGCTGTTGAAGCTTTTATCCTGCCATTGTCGATTGAACTTGCCTTTGCTCCACTCACTGTCAAGTCGTTCAGCCTCCTCCCGAACCTCCGTATCAAATTGGACATCTGGTTTAGTGCGTTCGTGCACGGCACGTAGCACGGCCCTGTGATTGAAATCGATATAGCTCTGTGGGGTGGTAGGTTGAGCCACAGCCATTTGTGGGCGTCCACCAGGATACGAAGACGCGAAATCGTTGCGCGAGTCGGGCTGCAGGGAAGCTAGACTTCGAGGAGCATAATCCTGGTAGAGATGATTGTCAGGTGGGTTCATTTTGGTAGCCTGTCTGCGACGTCGGGCAATGCCAGCCTAAGCGGCGTCAAGTTCGAATCCGGGGACTTGAAGCTTTGTTGAGCCGGAATATATGAGTCAACTGAAGTTCGTCGAATAGCTGGGGCAGGGACGTGCGAATAAATACCTACTCGACACATTCCTCCCCTGCCGCCTGCCCTCTGTTCGCATACCGAACTCTTCCGCATGCAGCCCTACTCGACCGGATCTGGCCCCGGCCCCACTCCCGCATCCAGGAGCACTCCCGCATCCGGGGCACAAGTTGAGAGCTATCCCAATCCGGCCAAGCTCACACAAAAGCAGCTGTGCAGCTGCTTTCGGGGAGAGTGTCTTAGGTAACAAAGGCGATAGAGGTTTGGGAGCGGCTCAAGTGCTGTAGGTAGCTTTGTGCGTATGCCGCCGCACCGAGACCACCAAGCGGCGCGCCTCTGACGACAGGTCCGCTTTTGGGAGAGACAGATAGGGAGTGGCGTCCTTCCTGTCTCTCGGATCGATGCTGAAAGACATGGTCGAAAGCCATGTCTCAGGACCTCCTTTACCTACTTCGTCGAACATCTCACAAACCATCTCACCTCTGAAACTGTTCGAAACAGATTCAGGGCTATTGTCGTCGCCCGGCTTGCGTAGAGGACAAAGGAGTTGCAGATGCCCGCTGCAACACATCTCCAGACGACATAGCAGCCGTGGGCTGTCTCACGTCCACACCCGCGACAACTAACACACACGCAGAGGCATAGTCATTCGGGGAGCATATATCAGGGCAGCCAACGTGAGAGCAAATGGCTTCTCACGCTCCTTCGCTTGATCATCGATCCATCCACTTGAATCACTCTCGCACTCGACTCGCTCCCACTGCATGCTTTTGGGCTCTCGGGGTATCTCAACGTATCCGAGCATTTTTCTTCCGTACGCCGTCCTGAATCGTACCCACCCACTTGACGGTCTCTGAACGCTCCAGTCGGCATTTACAGTCGATCACTGCCAACTCTTACCGAGCTTGCGAACCTTATTGCTTACCTCTGTCTACCCGATGTACCGCGCTCCTCGTCCTACAACGATCTTTACCCTTGAACCCACCAATGTGAACGCCGTCAAAGCTCTGGATCATCCCAACAACGGTTGGCTCGTTTCGCAGTCCGCTGGTGTTAGGGCACTGGACATCGGTCCCCATATCACCTCGGGTGGTCACAACAGTCGCACCTGTTTAGCTACTCTAGGACGGGCCAACTGTGACATCACTATCGAAGGCCAAAGCATCTCAAAGCTGCAATGCGAGTTCCACATCCTTCCCACGGGTGTGATCCTACTTAGGGATCGTTCGAGCCAGCAGTCAACGAACGTCTCAGGCAAAGCGTCAACCCCGTTTCAATCCGGACGTGTCCGCCAGATTACGGTGACTCCTAATAAAAACACCGAAGTCGGTCAACGGAGTCACAAACAATCAGATCGTATCCGAAGCCTTCCGTCACATTCTTCGAGCGCTGAAATACCTCTCGTCGAATTCACTAGTGCATCGGGACGTCAAGCCAGAGAATATCCTTTTCAAAAGACTGTCGAATGGAAGATATCATTTTTCTCTCGGAGACTTCGGAATGTGCAATCAAATTGTTCATGCTACCACACAGTGCGGGACTTTCCTGTTCATGGCGCCGGAGATCTATGAAAAGAGGCCGCAAACAGCGAAAGCAGATATCTGGTCACTTTTCGCAACGCTGGTATATGTGCTAGATGGGGAGAACTTCCGCACTTCGCCGCCTACCGATCAAGATGAGGTGTACCAAAAACTCCTCGCTGCGGCTCGAAGCGAATCTTTCTCACGTGTGGCGCACATGGCAGCTTGGAAATCCGACAACCAGCTCCGCAGCAGGCATGCTACGGAACTTTTTTGATGAAGAGTGATTTCGGGCCACCAATGTCGACCTCTCACAGACCGGGCCACCAATTGATGTGGAGAATGACCGGCGGGCAAAGCGCTTGTAAACCACAAGATTTTGTATTGTCCCCAACACGTCGAGCGTTTCGTCGACGCATGGTTAGAGATGGCCTGTGTCCGCGGACGTGGCGCACTTTCCGTATCTCGGAGCATCAGAGCATTGGCAGCTTTGCCGGTTGTGAGGAGGGACATTCTTTTGTGTAGTAGTTGTTCTTGGTCATAATTGGTAGCGCGCGTATGTTTTTCACACTTAGCGACTGATTCATTTGTTCTTTTAAATTATGTGTTGTCAAATCTTGTTTCCCTGGTTACTTTCCATAGTGCTGATAATGCTGCTACGTTCTGCCATCCCGAAGCGTACTAAGACACCAGACACTATTGCAAACTTTCCGCAGCCGCTCCCAGTACTACGGCACGTATCACAGATAATACATGATTGATACACACATTTGACTGGCTCTCCTTTGTATTGCTGATCACTTCCGTAAACATCACTCCTTTCGGCTCATCGCTGCCAACGAGGAGGGCGTCTGTCTTCTTTTTCTAACGGCGGCGCAGACAGTGAGAGTTGGCTATCGACCATCTCGTGCTCCATATAGTGCTCCTCAAACCCTTGCCTGACATCGGTTTGATAGCTGTAGGGACGCTGGTTATGTCCAAAGCGACTGAGAAGATAGGCAAGGCTAAAGCGATCATGAATACCAGCAAGCGTACTCCATGCGGGTACGGGTCATCTATGCGTTTAACAGGGTCGCACTGGTCTCCGGTTCCACATATCCCGTCTCAGAGATGACTTCTCTGACCTGGACTGTTTCATGGCGTGGTATGCCCTTGAGGGCCGCTTGATGCTTTTGACGGTGAAATTTCTGAGTGGATGTGCAGATCTTGCATACCACCGGCAAGAACGTATGTAAGGTTGTCTCTGACGCATTGCGCATTTGTACGATGTACGAGGTAGATATAATCACTGACGCTGTCAAATGGTCTTCGTATAGAGAGAGCTGCTCGCTTCGCTTGCCAATGAAATAACCTCGAATCTTGGCCGGGCGAAACGCGGCGGACGAACGTAGGGCACCACGGGACGGATAACGGGGCAGTGGTGGCTCGGTGGGGCGCTTCATGCCACAAGCTGACCTCTGCCCTTTCACCAAACCTAGGGAATCATGCGGCGTCGGGACTCGGTGATCCAGAGCTAGCAGAGCAGTGTTATCCTGGGACTCAGACGACAATGATGCACTCCGACATGTTGACAACGCTCGTTGGATTAGAACCTTGCTCCGGCTTTCGACAATGTTAGGCCTCCATGGCTTGTACAGCCCACTAAACCCGGACGTTGCTGACCTATCGCATCGACAAGTCTACGATTCAACTCCTCCACTTGCTTGAGATCAGCTTTTTCTCTTGAACCCACGTACATCCATTTGGGTACCAGCAGACATGAGTGACACCGAACGGCCACGGAAGCGGCTGCGTAAGGGAACCCACAGCTGTCTCGAATGTAAGCTGCGCTTAGCAAGACATGGTTTCGTACTCCATAGATGCTCATTCACCTGCAGGTAGAAGACGTAAGATACGCTGCACCTTCGATTCTGGAAATGGAGACACTTGCGATGACTGCTTTGCTCGTGGTTCGCGGTGCATTCCCCAAGACCAAATAGCTGCGAGTGGCGAGAAGCGAAAGAATGTGCGGGACAGGATTTCGAAACTTGAGAAAGTCTGCCAAACCTTGTCCGATTCTGTCCAACGCTTGGAGCAACGCAATCAGCCATCCGGCTCCTTACCCCGAGGGACTCCAGATATACTCAGCAAAGAGCTGCCGCCAAGCAAGCAAGCGCCGACGAGCAAGCAAGTGCTCGTACAAACGGATCTCCCGGGTTCAGCTCCAGTACATCTTCGGAACCTTTTCGACAATGCTGTAATATCTTGCGACAATGGACGCACGGACCCCAGCGCTGAAGATGGCAGCAAATCAGGGCCAAATGTCCAATATAGCTTTGACGGGGTGAAGCTAAAGCTGCTCGCTGAGGTACCCCCTGAGTGCGACGTGAGAATTATCCTGGACGCCACAGTCGACTGGTGGGCTATGTATAGAGAAGTGTTCCCGCAGCTATCTGTGACGAGCAAGAGTATGCTGCTTGAAAAGCATCATTCGCTCGCTATGCCTGCCACGAGCCCGGCAGCCGTAGCTACTTGGCTCCTCAACTTTACCACATGTCTACAGCAGCTATCTTCTGACTTTGACTGCTCACAGCTGGCCTCAACAGATACATTACAGGGTCTAGCAGAGAAATACGTCACATTGATCAGGCACCTTGTCGTTGATGAAGATGAACTGATTGGCAATATCGAGGGACTTGAATGTTTGGTTCTTTTGATCAGAGTGTGAGTTCACAATCCCTTTCGCCATTTGCGCTATTCTTCGGATGTATTGTTCTTGCTAGAATCAGCGCTTCCCAGTGTGCCATTTGGGCCTATAAAAGAGGCATTATATGATACTGACACCTCGGTAGCCAGGTCAACCTTGGCCAACCGCGGAAAGCATGGCTGCATTTGCGAAAAGCCATCGCCCACGCGCAATTGCTCGGTTTGCATCAGCACGTACATCGGACGGTTGAAGCCCGGACACAACCTAGTGGGGGCTTATCGAAACCGCCTATTTTCGCTGAAGCATCGCAACTCCGGCACGCCGAAGGGATATGGCAGACACTCTGCACGTTAGATCAGATGCTTAGTATGTTTCTCAACCTACCAGCATGCATCCACGAACCAGAGCTTCAGAGTCGTGACACCGCCGGAGCTCAAATTCTCCCGTTGCCGTACTTCCGAAGCCTTGCGAGAATTGCAACGAAGGTCGTACAACGCAATGAGCAAGACGAAGCCGCTTCGTTCGCAACAACAATGGACATCGACAAAGAGCTTTCTAGACTTGCGGAAAGCGAGCCGGATGCTTGGTGGAACTCCTACACTTCACAGGCCCGCACGGTAACAGGTTCCGGAACAATTCTAGCTCAATGCTGGCATCACTACCTGACGATCCTAGTGCACCTTCCATATATGCTCATATCGACTTCGGACCCACGCTACGAGCTCAACCGTAGAAGATGTGTTGAGTCGTCACGGGCACTGCTCCGAAGGTACTTATCCTTGCGAAAGCGGCTTGCGCCCGGATTCTTCATCATCAAACTATTCGACTTTCACGCATTTTCTGCAAGCATTATTCTTATCCTCGGCTGGCATGGCTACGCGGAGGCCCTCAGCGCTCACAGCGAGCTGCAACGACAAGAAGATCAGCAACTTGTGCGCGAAGTGGTCTCGGCGCTACGGTCAGTTTCAAAGGAGGTAGCCGGCACCATTGCCAGCCAGGCTCTGTCTGTCCTGGAAGCATTGAACCCTTCTGAGGAAGGATCCGCACCCGTCGGATTGGATATAGCAAAGAGTCTGAAGCTGCAGGTTCCACTTTTGGGCACAGTTACTGTCCGTCCAGGAATCGCTTATAGTCAATCTCCCATAACCTCTACCCAATCTCTAAGTCCAAGCCCAGGACTCGTGGCGTTGGCACAAGAATCAGAAAGTGAGGCTTACGACGCAGCGAATATGAGTCTTTTCGGCATCAACCTCTACGACGGCCTCGCCGGACCTCTTCCGACATGGATGACCGCGCCGCCCGGTCAGAATGACTATAATCGATCGGTCCAGGGAGCTGATGCTCCCGCTTGGTCAACCTTGTTCACTAACGTCGATTTGAATGGAGACTGGAGCTCTTTCTTGGACCTGGGTTGAAAAGCCAGATCGTCACGGGACGAATGTTACCGGATTGTACTCGCGCGCTCCGACAGCGAGTCTGGGATTCAGTTCCGGCCAGAGTCATAGAAATCTCTTTCTTTCTCTGCATCTACCAGGCCACCTAGTTACCAGGTCTTGTGT
This sequence comes from Lichenothelia convexa, assembly GCA_021030975.1. Classification (NCBI taxonomy): domain Eukaryota; kingdom Fungi; phylum Ascomycota; class Dothideomycetes; order Lichenotheliales; family Lichenotheliaceae; genus Lichenothelia; species Lichenothelia convexa. Next base: position 111,966 of record JAGFMK010000033.1, read on the forward strand.
ACGGAAACTTCATTGTAGTAAAGAGTGTTTCACCATCCTTGAGTGCGAGCTGGGGTAAAGCGCACACAATACTCTTTGTAAATGTACTGCCGTACTAAAATTGACAACACCAAACTGCAACCGCATGTGGCGGAAGCTTAGCATCGCGTGTGGCGGAAGCTTAGCACCGTCTGTGAATAACCACTTACCGGGTCTGTTAAGTTCATCACCGGTCGCTTTTACGAGTACGGTGATGCCCAGCAGATTACTTGAATCAGTTCTGCGACGGCGTGATAATAGTGTAGCAGCCGACTGTTACAGCAAGGAGCATCACCGCATGGTGGCAAGCTGCCCCCTCAACCTCTACAAGTACCATCTTGCTGGAGCCTGTTCCCTGGCCACGTTGCAACAAGCAGAACACTTTCTTTTCATGCCCACGCCTTACCAGTTTCTGTAGGGTATGGATATGGAAGATCCGACGGTGCCTGGTTGAGTGTCCATCTATTTCCCCGCGTTTAGGCCTGTTTCTGGGCTGTTTCTCCGCACACTAAGAGACCCTCGGCAACCCTCCTGACTCCGACCATCACACCTTCGCACAGCTGTACTATTATTCAACAACCACCGCAGACCGGGCCGTTCTGATGTTACGGGAACCACCTGCATCGATTAATTTCAACCGACATCATGCCACAGCCAGTAAGTGTCTCCATTGCGCTGTGGAGCGACCGCTAACTCCTCCCTAGCGACGGCAGTGCCCCCTCCCACCCTCACCTTGCGCAGATGCGGATCTCACTAATGACCGCATCCCCCTGTTTCGAGCTGCGCTAGGTCGAGGGGGTTGAACTTTGGTAGATTTTGAGCTCCGCACAATGCTACTGTACCCAATTTGAAGAAACAAGACTGGGAGTCTGCATTGACGTACACTGGAACCGCCTGCCAGGATGCCGTTTATAAGTAGGCATGGGCGCCTTCAGGCACTGGAGGACGGATCATCGCGCCTGTCGCTCTTCTCTCCGTACCTTGTCAATAGCCATGATGGGCCGGGTCCTTCTGACGCTCGCTGCGTCGCTGCTTGCCGTGTGCAATGCGCAATCTTCTTTCTCGCCTGCTCGCCCACCTGCGATTCCTCTGGCCGTCAAGAGTCCCTACATGAATACTTGGCTGCAAGTTGGTTCTGATGGGGGCAGTGGTGGATACCTCGCTGGGTCGTGGCCAACGTTCTGGACGTAAGTATCACTCGCCTAGTGGCCCTGCGGTAAGCGTTAGTTGACTGTCTGCAGAGGTGCGGTTACTGCTTGGACCGGCTTCATTCGAGTGGACGGAATTACTTACACCTGGATGGGCGCGCCGGGGTGTTGTGCCGTTGGCAATGTCAATCAGACGGCTTTCGAGTATACTTCGACAAGGAGCAGGTTTACTATGAATGTTGGCGGTGTTGTCCATTTCAACGTCACATTCATGTCGCCCGTGACTCCAGATGATTTCCTGAGGGCCTCCCTGCCGTTCACATACCTGGAGGTCGATGTTTGGTCAACTGATGGCACTTCGCATGACGTGCAGTTGTACACGGAGATCTCGGGTGGTGCGTGGACCGCTCGCTTGGAGCAACTACGAACGCAAACTGACTTGATCAATTAGAGTGGATATCCGGTAACCGCCAAGCATTGGCCAATTGGAATTACGGCGTTGTTCCGTACGCCGCGTCCCCAGCGCCGGTGGCAAGCTCGACGACATCGACTACCGCCTACTCAACCTCATTGGTTCCGACCACAACCACCGCGAGCCATACCACATACGCCACGAACACTTCCTACTCGGGTTGGACAACTTCGGTTACACATGCGAACACCCACGTCTCGTTGACCACAGCAACGTTTAGCTCAAGGTCACACGGATCCATTGCGGAGCTGAGCCTTCATCGTCCGACTTCATCCTCTAGAAGTACAACGTCATCTGGCTCAACTGGAGGTCCATCATCAAGTGGTTCTTCCTCTGGAGGTTCAGCCTCAGGTGGTTCATCCTCTGGCGGTTCATCCTCTGGCGGTCCATCCTCTGGCGGTTCATCCTCTGGTGGTTCATCCTCGTCCAGCTCAACAAGCGCTTCCTCAACGCCGGTTCAAACCAACGGTATGGCCTACCACAAGGTGTGGAGGGCAACACAAGAGCAGTTCTCTGAGACCAATGATATAGCGGATTGGGGCAATTGGTACTACGTTACCTCAAATACTACTGCTCTTACCCACCAGTCTGGTCGCGATGTTACTGTTCGTGGTCAATTCAACGCCACTGGGACTTTACCTAACACGGCTGATCCCAACTTCCGACCCATCAATATTGATTGGCCTGTGTTTGCATTTGCTATCAATGTGGGCTCAATCGACGCTAGTAGTGCACCATCCAACACGGTCTTCGGTATTGCTCTGGCCCAGGAGAACGCCATTCAATTCGAGGGCGTCACAACTCAACAGGTGCCTTCATTGTGGACCAGTTACTTCGCCAATGACCTTGATGCTGTTAGCTTTTATTATCACGATTACGCAACACAAAACAGCCTTGCAACAAGTCTCGATAACAGGGTCGCGACTGATTCGATTGCCGCCGCAGGACATGACTATCTTACCGCCACCTCGCTAGCAGTACGTCAAGCGTTTGCTGCTACTCAACTCTGCGGCACACCTAATACCACCTACCTCTTCCTCAAAGAAATCTCGAGCGACGGGAATATCCAAACCGTTGATGTCATCTTCCCTTTCCACACTCTACTTGTTTACACGAATCCTACGCTCTTGAAACTGTTACTCGACCCACTATTCATCAACCAGGAAGCGGGCCATTGGCCATATCAGTTTAGCATCCACGATCTTGGAAGTTCTTACCCTAATGCTACTGGGCATGATGACGGGAATGCCGAACAGATGCCGCTGGAGGAATCCGGTAATATGCGTAAGTGCACCATCAACTGAATTGACACTTTCGTACTATATCACTAACGCATCTAGTTATTATGACGTTGGCATACGCTCAGAGAGCGAATGATAACGCATACCTTGCACAGCACTACGACATCCTTAGGCAGTGGACCGGTTACTTGGTCAATGATTCACTATACCCCCAGAACCAAATCTCGACGGATGATTTTGCTGGCTCACTAAGCAACCAAACAAACCTTGCTATCAAAGGCATTATTGGAATTGAAGCAATGGCCCAAATCGCCAACCGCACAGGTCACATTGCAGATGGAATCACTTTCACGCAAATTGCCCACAGCTACCTCAACCAATGGCTTAACCTAGGCTTCAACTATAACGCTAATCCGCCACACTCTATACTCAATTATGGTGCGCTGAACTTTTGCACCATGAGCTATACATTGCTTGGTACCTCTAGCTGACTTTCCGCAACAGGTTCGAATGATTCGTGGGGCTTGCTGTACAACACCTACGGCGACAAGGAGCTTGGTCTCAACCTCGTGCCTCAAAGCGTCTTCGATATCATGTCCAACTTCTACCCAACCGTTGACAATGCTTACGGCGTCCCTCTCGACACCAGGCATACGTACACAAAGAGTATGACCCCGGCTCGCTTTCTTCCATTCTTTGAGCATCTACTGATACAGATTCTTTAGACGACTGGGAAATGTGGGTCGCGGCCGTGACGTCCCCAAGTACAAGGGCCCTACTGATCAGCGAAATTGCCCGCTGGATAAATAACACGCCCACCAATCATGCCATGACGGACTGGTACGAAACCATCAGCGGGAACTATCCCGGCAATAGTAACACACCTGGCTTCGTAGCCAGACCGCCGGTCGGAGGGTTCTTCGCACTGTTAGCGCTGAACGGCGCGCCGACGAGCGGAACCTACCTTCCTTCTAACACGACTGTGGTAGGTTGATGCGGCTGTCTTTGCATGTACCGCTGTGGAGAATAGGTAGAGAGGATGTCGGCGGCTAGGAGAGAACTAGAATAGCCTTCCAGTATACTTCGACAAAAAGCAGCTTGACTTTTGAATGTTGTTGGTGCTGTCGGGCATAACGCCACTGTGAACGCGAACTCAATTGGGTTTGGCTATTTGTAGACATGACATGCGCTATGCTCACTTGCTCCATGCTCGAACCTGGCTCTCAGCCCGTGGAGGGGATGCTTGGATTGGTGTTCCATTTCCTTCTCTCCTTCGCTGACACCGACCATTGATTCCAAGAGTGCCACCACAGTCTCCTTGTTTTCGTCTATGTCCGTAATACGAGTTTCAAAGGTTATAAAACGGTTCGATTCCCTCAAGGCGAGTCGACGACCTCTTGGGGAGCCCATCGTCGTTTTCACAGGCTGAAACAGGTATTACAGTCATTGGTGTATGCTTTCCACGCTCAAAAGAGTTTAAATGTTTAATTTTATTTCCTCGGTACAAACCCGAGTCATCTAATGGGTGCGACAAGCTTGCTAAATGCCACTGCTTAGTCTACTTCTGTGTATCCTCAATTGGGCATGATTATTCATATAAAAAGAGTCACCGAACATCCTACAATGCGTAGTCAATAAGGCAGCCTACATAAAGGCCCTTCGAACAGGCTTCGCAAAGCACGAAGAGACTCCTTTCTCCTTGTCAGATCGGGCCCCGTCGAGCACACCCTCGAGCTTATCAGCTTTGGCTTTAGTAGAGGATCAACCCTTCATAACTGCGTGCATCTATTGACAAAGCAACCTCTGGACAAATGATATCGTTGATGCGGTGGTTTTACGGCAGCACAAGTCACAGGAGAAACAAATACATGAACGCTGCTGTCAAGACCAATGCTAATGACGACACCTGCCGCACCACCCCATTGCCTGTGTAAACCGCCGGTGTGCTCGAGCCTGTGGTTAATGCAGTTGCGTTGCCCGAGTTTGAGGCCCCGTTCAAAGTGAAGACGAGGATACCTCGACTCCGCACTGGCACGATCATTGCGTTGCTCCTTGGATTTACCGCGACTGAATGGGCAGTAACGTTGTCGGTGGCGATAGTCTGCACCAAGCTATTCGAAGATGCGTTGATGATGGCCATTACTGGCATTGGTGCTCCCTCCGGTGAGCCGTTGGCGCGGTCTTGATAAGCAGATGCATAGTATAGGTTTACATTCGGGTCGTAGGCCACCTGGTCTATGCCTGATATGCCGGAGATGTTGGCAATGATCGCGCCGTCCGTCGTATCCATCACGTATGAGGCCGCGTAGCCGTATGTCGCAATTTGATCGCCGGAACAGCCAACGAACAAGTGTTGGTCAGGCCCAAAAACAATGCCGGCTGGCTCACACTGTGGAAGTGGGTAGGTAGCAGCGATGGTGTAGTTTTCCAGATTCAGAGTGCAGATAGCGCCACCGGGGTTCATGCCCGTACTAGGAACACTGACGTAGAAGACACCATCTTTAAAGGCTGGTTGTTCCAGGCCACTTGCACCGTCAAAGATCACTTTTCCCAGTACGGTGCGGCTGCTGGCCGAGATCACGGAGACATACGGAGTGTCCTCATCAGGGTTTGTGACCATTACCACACCATTAACGGGATCGTAAGCGAGTTCGTCGGCGCGATTTGTGCTGCCTGTACTGATATTTGCGACGATCGTGTTGCTGAATAGTGAGATTACGCTGACGGTACCTGCAGCAGCGCCGGCCCAGAGCTCATTGCGTTCCGGTAGTACAATAAGGCCGTCAGGCCCAGACTTAGTCAGTACGACAGATCCGTTGACAGTGGTGACGGTAAAGCCTGTGATTAAGGCTCTTTGGGAGTAGTCGAGAAGTGAGATTACGTGGATCTTGAGAAGAATGTCAGCATTCCAATTCGTAAATGTTTGGGAACGCTGCGCACCCCTGCGTTGGTACGATCGGAGAGATAATAAGTATCATTGTAAACCTGACTCTGGTCTACTGAAGAGGGTGCTTTGGGGATCCATGGGATTGCCGCAGCGAGTGAGTAGATTCCAGCGGTGCTACTCTGAGCAAGAACACGTGCTGAAAAGGCAAGTAGAACGGTGGGACAGGGAAGCTTCATGTTTCATCAGTCAGTGTCGGCAGAAAACACTGGAGTTTCCGAGCTACGGAGATAAGTAATGCTTGGAATGTTTCTGCGTAAGAACGGGCTTGGCACAAGATCTTATGTTTGCGCGGACTCTCCACCGTTTCTATCTAAGGTGCGTTACCCCTCCCTGCACGATGACGGCACCGTTGGATTGTATCTACCAGCCATGACTGAAAATGGGGATCTCCATGTCGATCATGACATTTGCGATTTCTTAATGCATGTAAAGGCAGCCAGATGGACTAAGGTGTACGACAAGGGGTAGATGGTAGATAGTATTAATGAGAACTTGGATGTGGTGCGTGATCGTTTAGTACGATGCGCCGTTGCGCCGTTACGCCGGAACGATCCCGCACGCTAATCGCGCAGCTGTCGAGCGCCCCTGAGTAAATTCGTGGGACATCCTCGGCCGCCCAAACCCTACAGAAAACACTAAAATTTGGCAGCACTTTATGCAGACTTTACTATTCTAAATAACTACTTCGTATCAGGGGTATTATTTGTACAGAGGCCGGCAGAATTTTGGTGGGGCGCACGCCCGCCTCTGTACAAATAATACCCCTGATACGAAGTAGCTTAAGATATAGTTAGGTACATGAGAACTTCCACGAGTCGCATTTCCTCCTCAGTATACATTCGAAACAAAAGAGATGAAAGGCATATGTTTTCTGAGCACAGACTCGGCGGTTTGTCGCGAAGTGTGGGCATTTGAAAAGGAGAGAAGAAGACGTCGAAGTTGCGTTGTGTGCGTACAGTTTTCGAGAGGTGGTATGAACTCAGTAGAGGATATACTTGTCGGCAGCAGACATTCTTGCACGGGATTAGTCTGCGAAGCGTGTCCTTTGACCAAGACGAGCCACAACGGCCTGAGTAGCCGGCGAGTCTTCACAGGGGGCAGCAGGTATACGCCTAGGTCTTCAGAAGCGTAAGAAGTGTAGAGGTAGTGGGCGGTAGATGTTCAACGGAAGATTGAGTCATCCTCATGTCACTATAAACTCTATACTTGTAAGCTACTTTTGCTGCAATACTATATCAACATCCCAATCATTCGCAGGAAAATCACCGATGTGTCTCCGACCGTGACAACGTTTCAGTGCTTCTGTATCTGTACCTACGAATGGTCCCATTAACGAATCAACGACGTTGCTTAAGACTTCTACCGGTATAGCAGAAACTATGGCATACTGGTCCCGTTATAAGAAAACCGGATCAGATACACAGATGCCCCAGACTTGCTATCGATTATAGTCAAGCCTCGGGTCCATTCGATTTCGAAATGAAAGGCTCCCTGTCTACCAAAAATTGACCCTATGATACGGATAGGATAATACACCCCTGTTCGAGGGACATCTTGAATGTCTCCAGCGATGTTCCCGAAAAAGCCCGGGTCTGGAGCAAATGTATTCTCACTACTGTATCCTACGGAGACTTTGGATCCGACCCTTGGCAGGAAGTTGTCGTCAGCGTTTAACGCATAGGAGGTATAAACATCGGTTTCCTTGGAGAAGAGATACCCCTCTATAGTCGACCGTCACGAGCAGTTCGAGTCTGATGGCTTCCTGCCATAAACATTGTTTGAGTCGCTCACTCCGATAGATTCAGCTTGCCCTAACGATATCTGTGTTGGCCGTCTTGAAGATTATGGGATTGATGCTGGGGTTGTCTGGAGTAGTACGTACTTCTACGCTTGTTTGCCACCGTTCTTTTTATTTAGGGATCTCGCATACTCTAGCCCTTGGTTGCCACAAGAAAGATCAGAATATCCTTTGCAGGCTCTGGCTGCTCGTTTGGAGAAGGACCGGCCGCTGTTGTCTTGGTTAAAGTCGGAAGTGGGCCTAAATTTGATCACTTGCTGCAATCTTCTGTTGATGATTATAAGTTCAACTCCCATGTTTGAGTGGAGATGTCCTGGTTTGCTAACATTTAACAGTGCGCACCAAAACCTGATCTAAACCGCAGAAATGGAGGAATCCGCATTACCACATTATTGATCCTGGGACTTTTCCCTCGAGAACGTACCGTAAGCACAGATAATCTACTGGGGGTGACAATCGAGAGTTGATAAAGCATTGATCTATTTCCTCTTAGCGTACAGTCCTCTGCCAGCCACCATCTCCAACGCAACAACAAGCATTTCAAAAGGTCTCCGCGCCGTCTTGCAGATCGTTCGCCCACGCGCGCACCACCTCCCTGCCCAATCCAGCATCGACATCCGTCAACCCATACACGACCCCAGGTTTCTCTGCGGTGCTCGATCTGGTGCGAAGGCACGGACTTTGCGTCGAAATGTCAACTCTGTATCACGACTCGAGTTTTACCCCACAGTGAAAAGGTGACGACCGTGCCGTAACGGAGTGTAGAGAACATATCCCGATGTTGTTGCGGACGATGCAGTATGCCCGGGGGACGAGGATCAGATGCAGGATGTTTGTGGATACTCTGATGAGGTTGAATGAGCCGGTATAGGTCGTGTAAGAGCGAGATCGGTGGAAAACAAAAGAGCATCGGCCAATAGAGGCACCGCAAGGTGCACGAAATCGATCAGAGACTGAATTTGTCGCTCTGATGTGCCCAACCTCTCCCAAGGTCGCTGCCCCGAGCACAAAGTTGAGGCACGATGTTTCAGGGCTGGACAGCGGGAGTGCCCATGCGAGGGCAGATCTGGGAGACGTTGCGGGAGACTGAGCCCTTTCCAAGGCATCGTGTCCGGCTGGGACGGTCATGTGAGGAGACGGTTGTGAGTGAGGGTCAACGCTCTCTGGCAGCCACGGTGGGCACACTCAATCATCTGCGCTGTACATTGATGAGCGTCTCGCAGGCTGTTGTGTAAGCTACCAGCCATAAATGAGGGGTCTCGAGTAATCGCTGCTGATTCAGTTCGCAACAAGAATGCGTGGGATCAAGCCCGCCTGATATAATAATAATGGCTCCTAGAGACTTACTGACGGCGAGGCAACGAAAGCGGATGCGGTCAAAGCATTGTCCCGGAGTCGGGGGGAACTTGCAGATTGCGCAACAACCGCGCGCATCTCCGAGGCCCCGGGCCCATGGATCAGGCGCACCCGCCAATGACGAAGTTGTCAACGTGACGAGCAGCGAGCTCTCAGACCGTCGAGTGCACAGCGAGAAACTATGTTTCGACTGACCCCTTCGCCGCCGTAGAGTTGCGTTTTATGCATATCTTTTCAGCCCCAAGCTAGATACACCCGTAAGCCAACCATTTACCTAGAGCCGCTTCTTCGTACCCTGCCACCAGCTGCACAGCAATAATCTCCCGGGCTAATGCGCCGAGCTTTTACTTCAGATGCCTCGAATACATTTTGGCAGCGTGTCGCTCCGCTTGGCCAATCTCACAAGATCTCCCAAGACCATCGGAATGCTTCGGGACGCGGCGCGGCTTCGCAAGATCCCCCTCCTGGAGTGGATCTTACCACACTGCTTGCGTATGCCTGAGTTCACTGCAAAAATTCTTTGCTAATCTAGAGCATTACGCCTCTTGTAGCGTATGACACAGCCTTTCGACAATCCGAATCAAGTCTAGACTTCCATTGGTAGCTTCTACTACACTATAGACTACCAGAGATGCCGTTGGAGCGATCTACAGTTGCCCAAAGAGCGGCATGGTTATGGTAGGGCCTGGAATAACTGGGGGCTTCACAACAGCAGTATGTAGTCCTTCCCTGTCTTCTCCGCTGCTAAGCAGCCTAACGTGCCAGCTGTGCATCAGAGTTTCATCCTGATGTCTTGACATTGCATCATCGACATCACCGTCTTCCGCTTGCTGGTATTGAGCAGGGGTTCCATCTAGACGTGGAGCATTTACAAGCTGTTCGGATGAGAACGTCCCGAAAGCTGTCTCATGGCGCCAGTGCCGCCCGGGTTGATCACCCCATCCCTCGTCCCAGATTTCGCGTCGTCGCCAGACCTCTCGGACAATATTCCGTGCCCGGTTGTCTACTTGCCAACTAGACTCCTCGTTCCATTGTCCCCGTCGTTGCCAGTAGCCCCTCAAAGCATCATAGAGGTCCTTTCTGACTTGCAAGCGACAGTTTTCGCTCCAGATCCTGCCTTGGCGCCAGGTTTCATCAGTCTCATCGACAGAGAAAGTCAGAAGCCCCTCGCGCACTCTGGCTACGGCGTATGCAAACCGGTCACAAGGGCGTGAGGCCTCGCGGTTTGACAGGTCCTGATTTTTGAGTGCTCTATCGGATTCTTTTGCTGTAGACCGAGGTTGACACCAAGTTCCGTAGGAGAGGAGGGCAGCTAACTCATCAGTTTGTTGATCTGAGCCAGGCTCGTGTTCTCGACCGTAATTGAGCTCTACATCTGGCTCTTCATGTTTCCACATGTTATAGAACGCTGGCCGTGAGCCGCGAGCCCTGTTCATATTGTTGCAGCCAAGGTAATCATTGACATTCCAGTAATTGTCAGTGTGCGTATCCTTATCCCACCTGCTGTTCCAAATTCCCTCTCTTTTCCAGCGGTCTCGTACAATGCAGGTCGCTAGACCTAGGCTGTTGAAATTCTTATCCTGCCATCGTCGATTGAAATGTTCTTCCCTCCATTCCTTATCAAGTCGTTTATCTTCCTCCTCTACCTCCTTTTCAAATTGAACGTCGGGTTTGGTACGTTCATGCAGGAGTCGTAGCGTGGCGTTGCGATTAGCATCTTTCCAATGCTCTGGGTCTCTGGATTGGGCCATAGGCGTTACTTGCCAACAAACAAGGAGGCTTACTTGTGCCTGGAACGTCGAGCTGCAGGAGACTGAGGGGCAGAGGAACAGTGGGGACGGAGGTGCTTGTAAAACGGATTCGTTGCGATCGCCTCCCTGAGAAAGCAGGCCAACTACTCCGTAGTGGACGTGTAGGAATGCCTAAGTGCACGGTACGTAGCCTTGAGTGGATATGATACGGTTAACGGAGTTCCGCTGTAAGTCGGGGGTGGACGCGTACAATAAATACTCGACTTCATTCCTCCCTGCCACCTGCAGTATCTTTCGTGGTAAGGGTCACGCCCCGGAAGCAGTCATGCCTCACCGGATGCGGCCGAGGCCGAACCCGCATGCGGACTGGATAGGAAGACATATTGTCAGCGAACCGGATGCGGGCCGACGTCAGCCAACGCAAGTGCGCAGCTGCTTTATGGCGAGTAACAAGAAGTATGCCCGTGACAAAGGTTCCAATGATGCTGCTCCATGCGCTGGTTTTTGTTCCGCCGGGCCGTGCGCAGGGTTCCAGAGCGGTCCGGCCCACAGAATCCAGCTTTGGGAGACGGCCCTCCCTGCCTCGCGCATCAGACATTTCACAGACAGAACAAGTCTGGCTACAGTCTCTAAAATCGCTCAAACAAGCAATTGCCCTGTTTTCCCCCAGAAACACGCCCACAGAGTTATCATGCTATTCTTGTCGCCTGATTTACTTAGAAGACAAAGAACAGCAAATGCTAGCCGCAAGACATTCCCAGACGACAGGGCACAGCCGTGGATCGTCTCAGGTACTTAGCCGTGTCATTCTGCGATCAGCCAGATGCAGATTGGCCCAAAATGTTTGATTTAAAGAGCTCGCGATGTGCGAGCAACATGACTGCTCATGCTCCATGCCTTGATCATAAATCTGCGCTTTTGAAACCCGCTTCCGCTCGCTCTCGCTGCACGCCTGCAGGTTTACGTGAAACTCACCGTTCCATATTCTCTTTGCATCCAGTTGCTCGGAAAGTGCTCCCATCACACTTAGGGGGCACCTCTCAATACTGCGCCAGTTGCCATACCGTACGGTCGCTCGTTACGTTGTTTCTTGTCACGAATTCTCAAAGAGCCGTGGTCCCTTGTCGCCTCCGTCTATATAATGCCCCGTCCCATCCGTGACACAACGATCTTTACACTCGAACCGATCAATGAGAACGCCGCCAAAGTTCTAAATCACCCTCACAACCGTTGGCTCGTCTCACAGTCCGATGCGGGTATCAGTGGACTGGACATCGGTCCTCACATCACCTCGGGGTGTTACAACACTCGCACCTGTTTGGCCACTCTAGGACGCGCCGACTGCGACATCATTGTTGAAGGAGAAAGCGTTTCAAAGCTGCAATGCGAGTTCCACATACTTCCCACGGGTGTCGTCTTACTCCGGGACCGTTCGAGCCAGCAGTCAACCGACGTGTTGGGCAATAACAGAACACCATTCCAACCTGGACGCATCCGCCAAATTGTTGTGAGTCCTAACAAGAATACGGAGATCTGTATGGGACAGTCTCGCCAGCACGGAACCGGCAAACTCGAACCTTTCGTGATTTTCAGACTGCGATGGCATGTGCGGGAAGATGATGTTGAAGATGGTAGACCTGGTCCCGCCAAAGACTTCTGCGACATAGCACTTGAGAAAATGAAGCAACAGCATGGTGATCATTTTGCAGAAGAGACAAATTCTGCCCTCGCCCCTACTATCAATCTGGCCGCGACGGAGTTGCCACAAGACCGAGTTATCAGTGATTTCACGCCTACTGGTTGTCCCATCATTTTGAGATATGACGAGGGCAGAAGGATTGGGAAGGGAGCCTTTGGCGAAGTCTTCAGAGCAGTTGACATGGATACTGGACGGCTGGTTGCTCTGAAAAGAGTTCAGATAGGATGGGAGAGCAGCGAGGAAACTAAAGAAGCCTGGCGCCGAAGATGGCACAAGGAGCGAAGGCTTCTGAAACGCGAGGTCGAGACACTTGCCCGCATGCGCCATGTTCGTAACAAAATACACCCTCTCAGCAAGCAACGTTGACTTGAGCAACAGGAACACATTATCCCGTATCTTTGGCACGAAGAGAAGGATGCGATAGCCACCATGAACATCTTCACCGAATTGATGGAAGGGAGCCTGGGGTTTCTGATCAACAACCGTACGGTGACCGGCGACATGATCAGAGACTTCTTCCATCATGGGCTCCGAGCGTTAGACTTTCTAGCTTCCAAGTCCCTTGTCCATCGAGACGTGAAGCCAGATAACATTCTGTTCAAACTGCTGCCGAACGGACGTTATCATTTCTATCTTGGGGATTTTGGCCTTTGCAATCGCGTTGCTGATGCTAGCACGCAATGTGGAACCTACTCGTTCATGGCGCCGGAAATCTTCCACAATGGGAGACAGACAACGAAAGCGGATGTTTGGTCACTCTTCGCAACGCTGCTTTACGTGGTAGACTGGAAGGACTTCCGCAGCTCGCCGCCCACCAATCAGTCTGCAACTTACACGCACGTTCGAGCTGCTGCGGAAAATTCAAGCCTTCAACATTTGGCTGGTATGGCGGCCTGGTCGCACGAAGATCGTTTATCGGCTCGAGATGTGCTGCTGAGCTTTTTCCGTGAAGACAGTGTCTCCACACGACACCGAGCCATGGGAGCTTGACGCAGCCACTCCTTCACGGAAATTAAGGCCACCAACGGTCACGGGGAGAGGAAATTGACGTAGAACGTCCCAATGGCGGCAACGAATACGTTGCGATAGTTGAAAACGCGGTGAAGGAGCCTCATTGTGGACAGGGCGGCGTCCCTTCAAGTTGCCTGGATGTTCTCGAGCTCGAGCGAGTTACTAGTCGAGGGGGCGGGCGGTGACAGTCGGTCTCAGCGTTATTGTTTGATTTACCCGGTCGTGGAATGAGGACATTTGCCGCACGCACTATCATTTCCTTTAATTACCATGCTATTATTATTATGTTTATCCTCGTCGACATCCCTACCGACTTTGGATTCAAATTAAGAGGATATTCACGGACATAATAGATACACACGAGGTATATAATGCAGTAGAGACATGCCTGCATAGGTTGGACAAAGAGCTCGATATTTTATCCGGGAAGGTGAGGCTCACCCCTAACGAGTAGTAATCTATTTAGCGGACGCAGTCGCCGGTAGGTATACCAGGGTGGCACGGTGAGGGCGGTACTTCTACTATCGGCCAGTATATAGCACCTAATCGCTTAGTATCGCTCGCTACTCTATTCTTACCCTATATAAATTCTTTATATATAATAGATCTTAGATTAGACAATTAATAGATACTTTCTTAACTAGTATAATTAATAGTTAATACTAGTTAATAGTTATAAGCTTAGACTATCTATTAGTTTATTAAATTTAATTATATAAGAAGTTTATTTATAATAATATATAAGGGTTCTCTAGAACTATATATACTTAACCTTATAATAAATAGATAATTAAGTTATATAATAAGTAGTTAGTAAGGAAGAAAGTTTCTTATTATTAAAAGGTTCTACTTATATAATCAAAACTAGTTCTATTAGAAAATAGATATTTAAGAGGTTTTAGTAGTAAGTATTTACTATTAGACTTATAATAGACTATTTTTAACCTTTATAAAATCTTTTAAAGAGGTTTAAATAGCTATAATAATATTTTCCCTCCTTTAAAATATATCTTTATATTTGTCAGGAGAAACACCTAGATATTTAGTTAATAGGGTTAGATTAAATAAAGCTATCAAAAGGTAACGAAAAGGAAGCTATTAAGGTGGATTTAGGATATAAATATATACTACTAGAATATTATTCTTCCGCTCCAATAGCCTTACCCTCTATTCCTATCTATCTAGCTCTACTTCCGCTAATCTATCGATAGATCTATCGATATTCGTCACACTACCCCCCTCCTATTAAGCTTCGTCTATAAAGCTTGTTTCAACGTTAGGCTTACCTTCTTAGGGTATCGTTGGTGGAATTCGTTAAGGATGTCTTAGGCGTTTACGAAGTTTGCCGCTAGATACTATATAGGATCAGGTGGGTGATCTACCTAACTAGTATAGTATTAGAGCTTTCTATAGCTAATACGGCTGTTAATAATGTTATTAACCTCCTATTTAGACTTATTATCAATAATAATTAGTGGGGTGGGAACGGGGATCTACCTAGGGATCGGGTCGTCTACCGCCGGCCTTAGTAGGCTAGTATAGAATCGGTTATCGATGTGTATACTAGTTGGTAGATCGAGTTTATAATCGCTAGTACCAATAAGGCGTCTGATGCAGAATGGTCCTTCTTGTTTATAATCTAGCTTCTTTAAAGGCCTCTAGGTCTTGACGTTCTTGGTCGATAACTATACTAGGTCTTCCACCTGGTAGGCTGGTGCTGGTATACAGTGTTAGTCGGCGAAGTATTCTTAGTATTTCTAGGCTAGTAGTATCTGCTATCTAACTTCTTCGGTAATAGACGACATCTTTTACGCTAGTACTAGGCTTCTTTAAGTACTAAGTCATTCCTATACCGTCTAGTTAGGATTATAGGCGCTAAGATCAAAGCTCATTTATAGGTGGTACCTATAATTAGTAAAGAAGGGTGTTATCCTTATACTGGCCGATTTAGAGTTATTAGCAGCAAACTTAGCTATTAGTAGCTAATTAGCCTAGTTATCTTACTAGTAGGCGATATAGGCGTGAAGGTATTGTTCTATACCTATATTAGCGTTCTCGGTCTAGCTGTCTATCTCTAGGTAATAGGCTGTTGATAGGCGAGCATCTATTCTAAGTATACAGTAGAGCGTTTTCTAAATAAGAGAGATAAATTATAGCCCTTAATCTGATACTATTAATTAGGGTAAGCCGTGGATCTTCTAGACGTTGTTGATCAGTATATATACCAGTGCTTCAGCGGATATACCGCCTTCTTAATCAGTTAAACAAGTAATATAGTGTCTTATCTTAGTTAAACGGTCTATAACAACGTATATAGCATTATTACCCTGGCTTTTAGGTAGTCCCGTGACGAAATCTAGTGATAGATCTGCCTAAGCGCGCTTGGGTATTGGCAGCGGCTTAAGTGCTCCCTAGTACTGGGAGCGGGACGGCTTGATTTACTAGTATATATAGCAGTTCCTAACGAATCGTTTAATACTGACATCTATCTATAGCTAATAGAAAAGACGGCTAGCTAATTCGAGTGTCTTAGCAACTCCTAGGTGCCTGGCAGCGGGTTGTTTATAATAGTCCTAGATTATATATAGATAGAGGCTAGTGCTTTCTAGGATTAGGTATCTCTCTCTATACTATATAACGTTGTTCTCAACACGGTACTCTAATAGGCTAATCTTCCTTAACTGGTAGATACTATCTTCTAGCTGTTTTCGGATTTCTTAGCATAATAGATCGTCTTTTTAGGCTTAGATAATCTACTAGAGCAATAGAAGTAGGGGATTAATAGTATCCTAGGGATCGAGTACGTCTGTAGCATCTAATATAGTAAGCTATAGTTCCTTTTAAATAAGTAGATTAAGATTAGCTAGTTTAAGTACTATTTACCGCTAGAAGCGTTACCGTTCGTTATTATTATACTTAGGACGGTCTCCTACTCGGTAGGTAAGTGCGTTAGCCTTCCCGTTTTAACTACTAGGGCGGTATATAATAATAAAGTTGTATCGAGATAGAAATTCTACCCAGCGTGCCTGGCGATAGGAAAGAGTCTTTATCATTATAAAGTACTCGAGGCTTTTATAGTTAGTAAGGACTTTAATAGGAACCCCTATAGATTCGAGTTTGGGGCGCTATTCTTCGAACGCTCGAATTATAGCTAGAAGTTCTTTATTATAGATTTTGTAATTGCACTTGGCCGGGAGCATCTACTTTAAGAAGAAGGCTATAGGGTATAGAACGCTGTTATCGTTATATTAGGAGAGTATACTACTAGTGATATAATCTAAGGCATCTAGTTCCAGCACGCTTCACTTGTTAGGATTAAAATAGGCTAGTACTGATGCCTTAGTAATATATTTCTTTAACTTATTAAAAGCGGCTTAGTAAGCGGCGTCCTATTTAAATAGTTTGTCTTTCTAGGTGAGGTTGTTTAACGGTTTTATAATATAGGAGAAGTTCTTAATAAATTATTAGTAGAAGCTGTAGAATCTAATAAATCCCCGGACGTGTTTAAGGTTCTAGGGTACTACCTAATTAACAATTATTATAATCTTTATAGGGTCTATACGGATGCCTTTTATAGTGATAATTAATCCTAGGTACCTAGTTTTAGTAACCCTAAATTTATATTTATCTAGATTAACTTATAGGCTATTTTCCTATAGGCGCTATAACACCTTCTTAACGTGCTTATTATATTCCTCAGGCTATTCTAAGTAGATAAGTATATTATCTATATATACTATAGCGAAGTCGTTAAGGTAGTCGAAAAGGATGTCGTTTATAAAGTGCTAATATATAGCCGGGCCGTTGGTTAGACCGAACGGCATCACTAAGTATTTATACAATCTAAATCGAGTTTAAAATATTATTAGGTCTTTATCTTCTAGTATAGCTATATAAATTTAGTGGAAGGCCTATCTTATATCTAGCTTGGTAAAGATCTTCGCTTTAGATAATTAGGCTAGTGTTTTATTGATTAATAGGAGGGGGTATCTGTCTTTCTTTATAATAGTATTCAGCTTCTAGTAATTAATATAGAAGCGTAGCTGGCCGTTAGCCTTCTTAATAAATAGTATAGGAGATACTATAGGCGCTGAGCTGGTGGTAATAAAGCCCTTATTTAAATTATTTTCTAAATACTTCTTAACTTTAATAAGTTCTTACTGTGACATGCTATATAATAGGTAGAAGCCTTAATCTTTCCGTTCCCCTTCTAGAATAATATAATAATCTATCTTTCTATACAGGGGTAGGGTATTAGAAGCCTCCTTAGAAAATACATCTCTAAATTCTAAGAGCTTTCTTAGTAACGACTGCTTTTCTTGTTCTAATTATTTATTGGTCTCCTATATACTAATTAAGAAGATTTGGCTCCTAGCTATACTACTAGCTATCTTGAATCCCTATACACCGATTATTGTAATATTAATAGGTTTAATAGCTAATTTATTTACAGTTGGCTATTCTATAGTTATTAAGTTAAGCTTAATTAGCGGCACATGCTGTAATAGGCGGATTAGTAGGCTCTAATTAGTAGAGTAGGAAGTAGGCTTAGGACTATTTCCTGAATTAGCCGACGCTAATTGGCCTATTTACCTACCTATAAGTTTATAAGCAGCCTCTAGTCAATATAACGTCTCTTTAGAGTATATAGGAGGGTTAGTCTATTAGGCTGTGTGCAGATCTATAGGGATTAGGGATATAAAGGTTGTTAAGTCATCTATATAGTTATAGTATCCCGGTCTAAATCGTATTATTTCGCTAATAGGATTAATAAGCACACTATATACTTTTATCTATATAAGGCCGAGGATTAGAGGGTAGCTTCCTAGCTTTGTAATTAATATTAGGGTGGTATTTGTCGTGTGGTTCTAAATTATTATCTAGGGGTAGATTATATATGTAACGTCGGGTATAGGGAGTCTATTAAATCTAGTAATCTTCTAGGGTGTGGGAATAGGGAGGACGGATAGGGTATAGATTATTTAAAGTGTATATATATATATAGGATTAATAAAAGTGTATCTAGTATATCTAGTATTAATAAGTGCTTAAATAGTGATGTATTTCTTCTAACTACCTAGTCTAATAGCTACTATAAATAATAGTACTAAATATAGGTTTCCTGGTATCTTAGATACTAATATAATTTCCATATATGTATAACCTCTTAATATAGTAGTAGGAGAGGCTAATCTTTTCCCTATTTAGAGGTGTCTTCTTCTATAGTATAGATCTAATTACTAGCCTTCTTCTTCTATAGGTAGTCCTAAGATATATAACCCTACTGTTTACACTCAAAGTATCTTCCTTCTTATATCATCTTCTTATATTCTAGATCCTAGTTAGGGGCTCGATAGAGACGGGGCGTACCAAAACGGGAGGGAAGTATAGGAGAGGGCGGGATCAGTGTAGGAGTATAAATAAGAATATAGGGAGGTACTAATAAGGTAGGTTATACAGCTGTAGTAGCTAGGATAGGAAGATATTATAGGAAGCGCGGTATTAAGGTATCTACTTCTTATATGTTAGTAGATATCTGCTAGAGGCGCTGGGCAAAGGCGTATAGATTGGTAGGGTCGTCTGCGTCGGCAATAATTGCCTTTCTAAGTTCTATAGAAAGCTTATCCTAAAGCTATTTAATAAGTGCTTATTTATTGTAATTAAGTTCGGCCAATAGGCGTAGGAAGTCCGCCTAGAAGGTATTGAAATCCTTATTGCCTTAGTAAAGGTAGGTAAATTCTCTAAGCGCTATATAGTAACGATTTAGATCTCTATAGATCTGGTATAGGTGATCGAATATATCCTAGCTAGCGGTAAATATCTTCTAAGTATTATAATATATATAAGGTAATAGATACCTAGCTACCTTACTACCTATATATATATTGATGTAGTCTATTTTAATACCTTCTATAGGGTAGTAATCTAAATTAACTCTGAGCTTTGCTTGCATCCTCAGTGTCTAATTATCTATTATTAGATCCTTACTATTAGTAAACACCGGGGGATTAGGAAGCTTTACAGACAGCTAGATTAATCTACCTAAATCTAGTAATCCTAGCACTAATATAGCTGCCGCTAGCAATATAGGTAAGTTAATAGGAGTTCCTATTATAGATTTTATAGGTGCCTAGCCGTTAACGCTAGAGCCGCGTAACTAGGCTGTTATAAATTCAGTAACCGCCTATAACTTTATAATATCCTCATTCTTCTCGATAATAGTTATTCCTAAATCTTCTACCTAATTTGCGTTGTTGTTGGCGATTACTACCGCATCCTCAGCAGTCTTCTTTATAAAGTATATTATCTCTAGTATAGCAGTAGGGTCCTTATTTATCTAAGTCTCTAATTCCTCCACGGTCGTGATATAATATAGGGTATACTAGACGTTCTAGCGATCGTCTACTACTACTAAAGCGCCTATACCTTTAGCTGTCTTATCTACCGCTAGGGTATAGATAAGGAATTCCCGGCGGATACTCCCGCGCGGAGGTTTTCATTCATTAACTATATTATTAGTTTATAAGGTTTATAGAATTTAATAATATTAAGGTTTGTGATTTATAATCGGCGGTCCTAGCACTATAGCTAGATAGTAGACGACCCTATTACAGATGAGTTTCTCTAGGGATAAGTTTATAGGTATTATCAGTATTATCGGTCTTATTATTTTATTAGGTTTATTAAGTTATATTATTTAGTTTATTAAGTCGTCAAGTTATACCTTATAGTAAAAGAGTGTAGTAACCTTTTAATAATATTAGGAGAAACACCTAGACGTTTAGTCAATAGGGTTAGATTAAATAAAGCTATTAAAAGGTGACGAAAAGGAAGC